>JBBPCZ010063051.1:0-12323 GCA_037974445.1 Brycinus macrolepidotus | reverse complement strand
ATGTTTATCAGTACATTACAGAAAATAATGAACTTTATCACAATATGCTAATTTTTTGAGAAGGACCTGTATATATAATAAGTTTCTAGTTGATTGATATTCCTACAAATAAATTAAAGTGGTCCCTTATAGTCATGCGTGAACACACCACATCACAGCATAGTGTGAACAATGGGAATTTTTTTCTCTGCATTTAACCCATTCACCAAGTGAAGCAGGGGACTGCCACCAGTGAGGGGCGCCTGGGGAGCAGTGTGTGGGGATGGTACCTTGCTCACGGGTGCCTCAGTGGTGCCACTGGCAGTCCTGGGATTCAAACCCACGACCTTCTGATCACAGGAGCAACTCTCTAACCACTAGACCACCAGTTGCTTTTATATTTTGATAGACTTTTAATATTAGAATTAAAATGCATTACATAGTAAAGATCCTTCAGAGAGGATCTCAGTGAACAGATGATCAAAATCTTTGTTTAATCAAGAAAACACTGCACTGTTACTATTAAACTTTTTTTGCAGGTGATTTAGTGCAAAAATAATCATAAAATATGAGCAGTACATCTGGAACTCCTGTGAAATCCTTCAGGTGGTGGTGAAGAATGAAGATGAGTGCAGGTGTTCCAGAAGCAGAGATGTCTTGAAGAAAAGGTGATTTAATGAAGAACGGGCCTCAGAGCTGCATCACCCAGTGGGATCTCAGAACAAAATCCATCTGTGTGAAGGTGCTCATTAGTCCAGAGGAGATGGACATACTTGGATCCAGTAGTGAGGTTCTACAGGAAAGGAGCTTCTCGGTCAGTTATGCAGAGTGTGGGTGGAGCTAAGGCATCATAAAAGGTGATAAAACACGAGCGGGCATGAACTTTACAAACATTTCTGAGTTTTACCCTTTTTCTATCACAGAGAAATTTAACCTTTAATTTTTTTTAAACATTTAAAGAACCATTTTCTTTGCTGTACATCATTAAAAATACTAAACATCAGGGACTTATGAGGCATAAGTTAAGGAATAGTGTAGCAAAAACTCCAGATGGAGTTAGTCAGCAAAAGCTTTGAAGCAAAATATCTGCATCTGGACTGAAGAGAAAAATTAAAAAAAAAAAATTATTTCTATGCTGAACTATTCCTTTAAGCGCCTGAGTCCAGCGAACACTGGTCCACGACACTGCTGGCCTTCAGTCTCAGAGGTGCAGTTCTGCTTTTTGTTTTATTTTTTTTAAGTTCAGGTGGTTTATTTTCAGGTTAAGTAGCTCCATCCTCCCTGAAATACCCAATGTTTTGGCGCATTCATCTTTATTAAATCTGAACCATGTTCACGATTTCTGCTTCATTTTTGCGCAAAATATTCCTACTATCCATAATGTTCTATTAACCCTTAAATTAAACAGCCTGGAACATGATTTATTTTTATTTTTCCATACAGGAACAGGGATGGGAAAGCAAAAACAGGGGATTCAGCTTTTTAAAAAAAAAAAAAAAAAAAAAAAAAAATCCACAAATCCAGTCTGTACATTTAACAGCATGCATGGCATCCGGGTTTACTAACGGCTCCTGACCAAAATAAAGAGCACAGGAATACACCAAATATCCTAAAATAAACAAAATCCTAAAAAAACAAACAAGAAAAAAAAAAGAATACTGAGGACTACCTGCAGAGCAGCCACAACTTTCATACTAACCATTATAAATATGGAATTACACGTTTTAAAATCTTCTGAAAAGTGAAGCGGGGAATTTGTGAGGTTTCTCAGTACGGTCTCTCCCTCCTCTCCTGACGATGGTCTCCCCTGAAAAAAGGTGCGAAAAAAAGATCCTTGAAAAAAGAATTAAAAAAAAAAAAAAAAAAAAGCTTTACACATCTACCCCACCAGGACAGTGGGAAACACTCCTGATGACTCTCTGTATAATAACACAGCAGTCTTAATTTCTAGACTTGATGGGCATTTAACCCTCAGAAACCGTTTGAAGTGCCGGTGCGTCATAAGCGCAGCGCTGCTACAACACCATCTTATACAAGTGTGTCTTTATTTGGAGCTTCTGTGTGTTTGAGCCGACAGTGGAGCTTCAGACGTCACAAGAATCTTTGTTTCATGATCATCTGTCATGTAGATGCGGAGATCTCAAACGTACATTTTTTTTCGGTTTTTGGAACTTTAAAAGGTCATTGATTTTGGTAGTCTGAGCCAGTGTTTCCCAAACCGGGTCCTGGAGACTCACTGCCCTGCACATTTCAGTGCTTTTCCCCATTTAAACATACACACTATACCTCAGTAATGAACTTAGTGTTGGTAATGAGATTATAAGTCAGATCAGCTGTATCGGGAGCAGTGAAAACACTGCGATGTGAAATGCTGGTTTAGTTAAGTGAGTATGAAAGTACAGCATTTCAACCTTTATCATGAACCCTGAAGGTGCTCAGACCAATAGCCCATTAACCCTTATAGCCCAGAGGGTGTTTTTTTTTTTTTTTTTTTTTTCCACAACTGACCCACAAAAAAACCCAAAAATCGGAATATTAGAATTTTCATTTTTTACTGCAAAAATCCACAAACATACATATTAAAGTTTACATTAGTATTACAATAAGATTTGTTGAAAATAATTGAACTATGTACAAATATTTACAATAACTAGTAAGTCTGTCCCAGGTTGAGTTTATATATTTATGATAACTCAGTCTGTGCTACTTCAGAACAGGCAAAAGTCCTGCTTACGCCCGCCCCTCTTACATACCTAAAAATTATCTTGTTTGACTAAAACGCAGGGACGGTATGTCAAAATTCTCCACAATAAGAATACTGGGTGTAAAATATCACAATATATCTTAACATCTCTGATTGAACCAGCCATCTAAAGAAATTTAGAGATACGCCATGTAACTGCAAACTTTGTATCTGTACTCACTTCATATCCATTTTGCCAGGTGGGCCCATTCCCCTCCCTCTTCGTCCCATGTCATCCATAGGTGGGCCACCCCGGCCCCTCCCACCGAAACCGCCTCTGTCCATGCCCCGTCCTCCTCTAAAGCCACCACGGTCTCCTCCTCTTCCTCCGCGGAAACCGCCTGGCCCTCCAGGGCCTCCTGGTCCTCCCCGATCCATCCCACGTCCACCACGCATACCACCGGGCCCGCCCCGGCCACGCTCACCACCTAAACAAAAAAGAGTGCTCAGTACTTATCCAGTATAAATTCTGGTGGATACCTGAGGACTAGGGATCAAGTGCAAGTATCTAAACGAACAGTAATGGAAAACCTTCCGTTGATTAAATCCATGCAAGGTGAGAAAAGAACCACACAGTTTAGTGTTCAGTTAAACTGACTGACTTGCTGTGTTGAGGAAAGATTAATTCCCAAAGATGCTGTTACCTGGTGGGAAAGGGGGAGGGCCAAAGCCCTCAGGTTTGGGAGCTTTACACTGGTTACACTCCATCCTCCATGCAAAGTTCTGATTCCCACAGCCACTAAAATAGAACAGAAGAAAGTCAGTAGGTGTACCTGGGAAGTATTTACAAAACATTGTTTATAGTGGTATGCATTAGGGACTGAAATTTAACCTGATTTTGATTCAGCATGCCAAGATTATTAAACAAGGATTCTTTATGCACATGGCATTTTGGACTTCTAGAGCCTATATTCCAAGATGTGGCATTAATCTTTAAAGAGAGAATTGCACGTCATCTAAAAATGTACTTTTTGATGAAGGTAAAGATCAGAATCAGAAAACTACTGAAGAAGACAAAAATTTTTAAAATAAATCCTTACGCATTAGGACACTGCCAGTCACCGGCACGCTGCTGCATGTTTCCTCCAGTGGGTCCGCCGCGGCCCATCCCCCTAGGCCCCCCACGCGGCACAAATCCACCACGCTCACCTCCACGGCCCATTCCACCACGACCCATCATCCCTGCGGGCAGAAAATGATAAGATAAATGCATATACTCACATTTACTTAAGTATTAAATATCCAGTCCCCCTCCTAATCACTAAAGTTAAATTCCACCCACTTTTAAAAAATGACTGAATAATGCAGTGGAGAAACAAAGTAATTCAGAGTGATTTGGTGTGAAATTGTTCATTATACAGAAAATAATGACTTCTGACTGCAAAGGAACTCGGGATTGCAAGACAAATATAGCCATCCTATTTGCCATTTGAACAGACCAAGGAACCTGTAACAGTTTAAAATAGTGGTAAATCCAAGCCAAAGTTTTTCTTTGGGGACTGTTCATGCCTTAGAACTTCCTGCATGTATCTTCATGGCTTAAAATATGTTTCAGGCAACTTATTTGTGACAATTTCATGTGAAAATTTCTTACCTCCTCGTCCCATCATGCCGCCGCGATCTCCCCTCATGGGCATCCCCCCACGCATCATCCCCATCATGGGCTTCCGACGAGCCATCGACACCTTCAGCTTCTTCCCCTGGAAGTCTTTTCCTGTTCAGAATCAGTGAAACAATACAGTTACATTTACAATACAAACAGTATAAAAGCTTTTAAACTAAGCATAGAAAGCAAAAACCATGCAACAGCAATGGTTTCATGCTTAATGCTCATGTTTAATGCTAGGAACCATTTTTCTGAAGTCTATGTCTGAAAACAGTGCGTTTCTGTATGGGTACAGACACATAAGTACACCAATCAGTCAGAACATTAAAACCTAAACACAGAACATACAGTGCATCACAGCTTGCTGCATATGGGGCTATATAGCTGCAGACTGGCCAGAGTACTTATGCTGACCCCCATCCACTGTCAAAAACACCTACAACGGGCATGTGAGCATCAGAACTGGACCATGGAGCAATAGGAGAAAGTGGCCTGGTTTAATGAGGGTCCACTGAAGCTCCACCTGACTTTATAGATTTACTGCTAACGTCTTGGTGCACATACCACAGCACACTTTCGGAGGTCTTGTGGATTCCATATCTTAACAGCTCAGACCTGTTTTCCTGGCACAAGGGGGGGGGGGGTTCGGGCAACACAATATCAGGCAGGTGGCTTTTATGTTTTGGTTGGTTGGTGTATGTGCATGTTACCCGTAATTTACCCCTAAACCCTCTGACCCACAGAAAAATGCACAAGGGAGAAGTAACTAACAAAATACACACCATCAAACCACTCCACTGCTGCCTTGGCAGCCGGAGGATCCTCGTAGGACAGGGTGGCATCACCCTTCGGCTTTCCGGTCTCCTTGTCGGTGTAGATGTTCACAGCAGGAAGGCCAGTACGCTTGTTTATCTAGAGGTAAAGATGATGTATTGAAATAAAGATGTCAAAGAGACAATCCTATTCATAAATTACTAATTCAAAAACAACAGATACCTCAGCAGACGTGAAAAGCACTATGAACATAAGATGACTTACATTCAGCAAAACAAAAGTCTAAAATTTAAAGAGCTCATTTGCCAAAAATTACAGTAAGAATTGTTTCTTTTACCAGAACTGTGTGTGTTAACACTGAATTGCATGCCTCATTATAAATACAATGTTGCCAACAATGCAGTGTTTATAGATGGTTTATAAAACCAGACTGGGTAGAAGCTTACATTACTTCTTCAGGCCCAAGGACTTTACAATAGGCCTGGTCTACCTCTATCTTTGCATTTTTGCACACCGAACAACTCTGCTGCTAGAACACAGTATCCGTCATAATACTGTACACCTCAGACTAATGCTGTTACTGCTCCTGTCAACTGCACTGTATGTTGTCTTATCCTGTAAATTATTGTAGCGTTTCTCTTGTGTTTTTTGCACTCTCTCTTTAGTCCTGACCTGCCCAAACATCTGTAGTTTTGTGGTGTTCTGTTTTTGTTCTTTGTGTTTCACCCTGGTCCTGGAGGAACTGTTTAATTTAACTTCGTGTATGACTGAAGATAACCCTTTATTAGTCCCACAAGTGGGAAATTTGCAAATGACAAACACCTACTTGACTTATGGACTACGGGGCGATGGACAACGGGGCAGTGGACAATGGGACTATGGGGCAATGGACGATGGGAATGTGGGGCGGTGTGTGATGGGACTACGGGACAAAGGGGCGGTGGGACTACGGGGTGCTGGACGCTGGGGCTAAGGGGCAGTGGACGAAAGGACTATGGGGCAGGCGATGATAGGACTATGGGGTGATGAACAAAGGGACTAGGGGACTGCGGCGCGGTGGACGATGGGACGATGGGATTACGGGGCAATGGGACTACTTTGTGTCAAAACACTGCTTTAGAAAATTTTAAGAACAGTAACAACAGTAGTCCTCACCCTGATGATGCCGCTGTGCTTAAAGAAGTCAGCCACCTCATCCAGCGTAGCATTCTCAGTCAGGCCGGTGATATAAATGGTGCTGTTCTCAGAGTCATCCTGCTCTTCTGGGCCTCCTACAGCACACAAACACCACATTAACAATCTTACAAATCCATACACACAAATTAACCATTAATTTAAAAAAGGGTGAAAATGCACATACCCATCTCTGAGTCTGGTCCTGACAATCAAAGAATCAAAGAAGTTGAGAGGGGAAGGAAGAGAGAGAAAAAAGTTAGTCTGCATGCCTCACTTCCTGAGCACCTGACAAGAATGTGCTACCAACTCCAGGTAAAAGATTTCCCAGGTAACCGTTTCTCTGGCACACTTGCTTCTATGAACAATCAGACAGAGAGAGAAAAAAAGATTGCACTGTGTTGTACACCACAAAATGGTCTGAATATTATGGGGAAAAGTATCTGTATAAAAACACCCTGCATTCCTGGACCTAACGTTTCATTTCTTTTTTTTTTTTTTTAACAAGTGTGCCATAAATAGTAAAAAGTTCAAAACCACTGAAAACCAAGAACGCATAATTGGACTCCATACCTTAATTTCATATTGAAATAAAAGGCAATAAACACTTTTGGACACATGGTCAGTTATCATTAAACCTTAAATAAAGTGAAAATCACTGACTGAAGGAGTCCATTTTTTAACCCATTATGCTTTTAACCAAGTCAACCCTATATCAACCAAAGAATAAATCATTCATGAAGACCCTTAAAATTCTAGCCGGCAGAGTGAGTCTTTGTATGGGTTTTTCCTTCACAAAAATGACAGTTTCCCCTCAAAATGATAAAATATCCATGAAAGATGGAAGCACGAAGATTAAAATAGTTTGAAATCTAGTGTATGGTCTTGTAATTCTCATTAAAACTTACCACCAGGCTTAATGAAGCCACCTCTGTCTCCAGCGATGCTGGGGGAATAAGCGGAGATATGAAGGCGATTTTCCCTTTAAACAGCCACTTCAGTACCACAAAAGGGGGGTTATGGGGGAGACTATACAGTTCTGGATCTAAAAACCCCCAACAAGGTCCTGAACCCCATCTCTAGTTACAATTTCAGACTAACACTCGTTTGGGGTATTATTCTAATGACAAAAGTTTTTTCCTGTGGCTTAATAAAACACATATTCGTGGCTGAACAGTGAAAAGGTTCTGAATTGAATGTTAATAAAGGGGGGGGGGTTCTTTATTACCACAGGGGTGGAAAACCCCAATACTTTTAATATATAAATATATATATTTATATGTACACAAAAGAGGAAGGGTTTAATTGTTTCAGACGCAGCCCAGCTATTGCACGACTAATAATAAATTCCATGATGAAAAGATAAAGCCTTTATGAAGGATTGCCCAGAAAACAATCAGCACCACTGCAAGACCCCTCGATTTGCAAAGAAACCAAACGTCTTTTTCTAGCTGCATCTGAAACAATCTGCTTACACAAAGCTGATACATGCACTTCCAGTCAAATGAAAAAAACAAAGCAAGTAAACCATAAAATACACCATTTGTGGTTACAGATATGTTTAAGAAATAGTTACACAAAGTAAAAATATTAGAAAAAACATACTCAAAATTACCATTACAAGTTTGTTTGTATTAAAAATAAACAACACTTTTCTTTACGACCCCCCCAAGGGGTTATAGACACTTGAACCATCTCTCCGCTTTAAATGACGCCATCAATTCTTTATGTCCCCATTTGAAAAGGCTGCCGGGCCAGACTGAACTGAGTAGCGGTACTGTAAATGTATTGCTGTGTTAACATGGCTCTCACTTTGTTACCTGCAGCGTATAAATGCGACAAAGCATGTTAAAAAGAAAAATTTCTCATATTCACTTCACAAGAGACAAATGCAGTAATCATAATCAGCTATAATATTAATATATAATATTAATAGAATATTAATTATAGTTATATTAATAGTTATTCCCACAACTCATATGAAGGGGAAAATGGATGCAGCGTATTTGTATAGCACTTATGAGAATCACCTCCTAACGAAGGAGGAGAGTCTTTCTTACCCAAGAGGAAGTTTTCTGCACCTGTCATTTGGGTGCTGATTACAAAATCAAACGTCAAAATTAAAATCACATTAACGTGTAGTTTGAATACCCTGAAAAACACTGCATCCACTTTCAAATACCACCTTTTCATCTCAACGTTTTATGCGCAAATCCTCTGGAAAAGAAATCATTGGTTACCTTTTGCAGACAATTTCAAAAAATATTTTTGACCAACATGCCCTATGAAACTCTTTGTGCAACCTTAATTTGGAGGGGAATTAAATAATAGCAACTACAACCTAGTTTGCCTTAACTGTTTATAAAATCAAGTAAAGTAGAGCTTTATGAATATCACTTATGAATCAACCTATCAACTAATAAAGTGATCAATCCAGTTACTGATTATGGACAGGCCATATCACCACCATTTGTTTTGCAGGCCCTTTTAATTTAATAACATAGAACATTAAAAACAACTTAAGTGTTGAAACTGCATCAGCCTGGGTGCTTTAAGAGCAAAAAGCCATTCTTTCTATTGTTCCCTCCTTAAAATGGCTCATATGCTAGAACCATGGGTTAACCAGAAGTTTAAAATAAGAATAAAACCACATAAACCTGGGATAAACCATACCATTAAGGTTTCTGCCTTTAGTGTCAAACCTAACTTTTGTGAAACCCAATAGTTTTCATAAAAGAAAACTCTGAAAGCAGAAAAGTTTGTCAAAGATTGTTGGTTTTCCCCAAAATGACCTCTTACCTTCGGCCATGTTTCTGAGGGCTGAGAGCGCTATTTAACTCACTTGCCAGTCTGGTATCCTTCCTAAACCTTTAAATACTGAGACTGCTTTATTTGACCACCTTTCACTCTCTGTTCTGCTACACTGGAACCAAACCCAGTTTTATCAGCAAGACTAAAACTATATTCGAGCCATTCTCACTATATTAAAATAGGCCAGATTTGTTGGTGTGGATTGTGTGAATTTAGCCTGGCTCTCTGCCCCTGTATGGCCGTTTGCAGCTCCTGTAAGAGAGAGTGGCGCACAGAACTGTTCTGGAAACACACACACTCGCACTTACCCCATGCCTCCACGGTTCATGCCACCACGCATTCCGCCTCCTCCTCGCATCATGCCCCTGTCAAACCCCCCACGGCCACGCCCACGGTTCTCCCCCCCTCCCATGCCACGGCCCTCTCCGGGACCCCCATAGCCACCGGACTCTGGGCCTGAGTAGCCACCACCCATGCCGTTCTGGTGGTCCTGCCTGTAGTTTCCTGAAAGACAAAAAGGACCAAAATGTCTAAGAAACCAAACATAATAACAATAACCATAAAACACTTAAGAGACGATAAAAAGCCAACTTTCCAGGGTCCCAAGTGGCACAACTGTCTAAGCTTTGGCCCCATCATGAGTTTGATCACCGGTGGAGCTGTAACTTTTGACCAGTCGAACCACAATGGGTCTTGGAGCCCCACTAGCCCCCATCCAGTAATTAGAGCGGTCCTCGTAGTATATGATCAGATCTTACACATTAATTAGAGGCGTGAATGGGAGTCCTTACTTATACATATTCTGTATGTTCTATGAATCTTGAATTCTACCTGTACTACAGCAAGACAAAAAAACAAAAAAAAAACAAAACTACTTTGTGCGTCTTACAATTAAAGTACTGGTAAATAAAATGTTTCCTGATTCTGACCCAGTCTAACACTAGCTTCTGTAAAGGAAATCAATCAGAAAACTTTATTGATCCTGGAGGAAATTCTTTATGTTACGACTGCACAGACACACCGAGACACAAAGACAAGAACAATATACAGTCAAATAAAAGTCAGAAATGCTCTGAAAAATACTCTGTACTAAATACTATATTTTTTATACACAACTGCTATGGTCAGTAACAGAGGTGGATATAAATACTACAGACTAATAAATCACTGCTAAGTAATTTACTAGTAAAGACAAATTGTGGTTTGGAGTTGTTCTCTATACCGAGTCCGATATTGCATGTAACAAAAATCAGTAGTACAGAAGTCATATTGACACGAGCAGTAAAAAGAGCAGAAGTAACTTACCATATTGACTGGGTGGTTTGTAGTCATTCTGGCCATATCCGCCTCCACTGCTGCCCTGCTGGCCGTACTGGCTAGAAGGCTGACTGTAGGAGCCTGAGGGAGGAGCATAGGAAGAGGGTGGAGCCTGTTGCTGCTGGGGTGGGGCCTGTTGCTGATAGCCCCCCTGCTGGCTGTAGGAGCTCTGCTGACTGTAGCCTTGCTGGCCCTGGTAACCGCCCTGCTGCTGCTGGGAGTAGGACCCCTGCTGGGGAGGCTGGGAATAGGAGCTCTGCTCATAGCTGGAAGGCTGGCTACCGGAGCTGTAACTGAGAAGAACAAAATGCATACATAATGTGCTACAACACCAACGGCGTACAGTTAGTATACAGTGTTGACCTCGGGATGCTGGACGTGGGTCTGTAAGGTCACTATTTATGAGCTGTAATCACAGCATTACAGATTTTCTCCCTTTTCCATCTTTTATCAGCTAAATATCCCCCCCTTTTGTTTGTCCAACCAGGTGTGCAGGAGCTCAAGTGAATTTACTGCATATCTGGAAAGCTATATAGTATACAGTAAATATTTTCTTTATCATTTATGTAGTCTCTTCAGTAGTCTTGATAGTCTAATTGTTGCTGGACTGTAGCTAAAAAAATTTAAAAGTATGGCACCTCAATCAGTCAGTCACTGAAAGCAGATCTGGAAGACACTAGATGCCTACAGTTTTAAAAAAAAACTTAACATCCAAGACAGAAAAGTAACTACCTAGGAGGTGCAGAGGAGGCGGGCTGTTGTCCGTATCCGGGATAAGCAGGCTGGGCTCCGTATCCAGCCTGGCTACTGTATGAGGTCTGGTTGCTGCTGGAGGAAGAAGCAGCAGCAGAGGAGGCCTCGTAGCCACTGGTTCCATAACCCTGTACAGGCTGGCTGTAGCCCTGTGAGCCAGCTGGGGTAGCATTGTAGCCACCTGTAGAAAGGGGGGGAAAAAAAGATTAAAAACAATTAACCTTATTAACCCTCAGAAACCAACTATACTATTTGTACATCGTTCCCAACATTTCTTATTATAATACTAACATGTGTGTAAGCTAAAGTTGTCCAAAAACGTTCATGGGTAAGTTTGGGGATTTTTACAGCAACAGATTTTCTGATTTTTGTTTTTTCCCCCCAGTTAGTCGTGTCCAAATAGTTGGTTAAATTATAAAAAATAATCTTTATCTTAAGCCTTTAAATATGAGAACAGAACGAGTATTGCAAAAACAAGAAAAAAATGTCATTTTGGTAATAATTAATTAATGCTTAATCTATGTACAAGAAACAAAAAAAAGTATCAAACAGCACTGACTCACCGCTGGCTGGCGGCTGCTGTCCATAAGAAGATCCATAAGCCTGCTGGCTGTAGCCGCCAGATGAACTGCCAGTTTGAGAGTAGGCTGAATCAGCAGGCTGGCTGTACGAGCTGTAGCCTTGCTGCTGACCATACGACTGCTACAGGGAATGAAAAGAGCGGTCCTTCATTATAAGCTTATTCACATGACCGAGGTTCAAGCTGAGCCTCGCTAAGCATTACACGAACTTTAATACCTCTGATTCATTTACTGAATGAGGCCAAGTCTGTCCTACCTGGGCACCTTGTCCGTAGGTCTGAGAGGGCTGGGCTGCATAAGAGCTATACCTGGAAATATAAAATACACAAATGAACACAAAACAGCTGCATAAACACATGGTGCACCTGTTAACTAAATAAAAATATTAATTAATTAAACTACTTACCCCTGCTGGCCTCCGGCCTGCCCATAGCTGTTATAATCTATCAACAAAAGCCAATAGTTAGCCAATAGTTAGCATCTTGTGTTTTTGGCTGCTGTATCTTGTCTTGTTAATGTTTTATATATACATATTCATGTTTCTCCTATTACTGATTGGTCAGAAAAAACAGACTTCTAGTTAAAA
>JBBPCZ010062971.1:0-12326 GCA_037974445.1 Brycinus macrolepidotus | reverse complement strand
TGTCGGCGTGAAGGTGGAGACCTGCTGAGCATTCTCAGTGTAGAAGAGCAGAGCTTCACCATCTCTCAACTTGGATATTGTGAGTTCTTAAGATTCTCATGACAAGGAGTGATGAGCATTCCACACACGTTCAGATTTTTGAAACCACAGAAGTCAGGAAGAGCAAGAGCAGTGAAGTACTGTACACACCTGCAGTCTCCGAAGACTTACAAATTAGACTGTCAATTTGTGACAAACCAAGCAGTGCCTGTTAAGATCTAGGTAGAAATACTGCGTATTTCATATGCCTTTAGTGATGGTTCTTTAAATTTATACAGCAAAGACAGATGAACTATGGATTGGTTTTAACGACCTCAAGACTGCAATGCTGTTTGAGTGGAGTGACCACTCCAGCGTCTCGTTTGCCTTGTGGGACGTGAATGAGCCAAGCCACAATGCTGCCCTTAAGGAGGACTGCGTTTCAGTGAGCGGAGAGGTAACATAGTTATATCCTCTCCAGCATCATAAAATAAATCCTTGTTCTTTCCAGTTCACTTAGCTTTTAGACTTTGCTACAGAGCAGCATAAGAATCAAAGGCATGTACATTTAAGTAACCTATCTGTTTCTTTTTTAGGAGGGCAAGTGGGCTGATCAAATATGTCAGAACAAGTATGGATACATCTGCAAGAAAAAAGCCCATTCAAAAGTATCCACTGATGACATGGTTGATACAAGCCCAGACTGCAAACCTGTAAGTATTTACCTGAAATGCTTTTGGGATTCACAACAGCTTTCATTTCAGAATAGGTATTCTATTTTTTCCATCTGACTTTTATTCATTTGTGATGAATACGTTTTCCATTCAGATTAAAACCTGAATTTATATTTATGTGTATTTGTAGTGCTCCCTCTAATAGTTGTCTCGAATTTCTTTGCTGTTTAAGGGTTGGATCAGTTTTGGATTCTGCTGTTATCTAGCAGGATCAGAGAAAAAGACCTTTGTTGAAGCTAAGCAGATGTGTGAGAAAAAAGGATCTTATTTGGCAGACATTACAAACAGGTCAGAATTATTAGTTAATTAGAATTACAATGTAAACATGCCATAAATACTTGAAGACTTGAAGAATTGCAACAGCGTTAAGTAAGTGTGTTTGGGTTTTCTGTTGGGGTTCTAAATGGGCTGATGAATGTATCACTTTGCGTTACTGAATTTGTTATTGCATTTATGAATTTGCTGTTGCTTTGGCCTTTCCTGTACAGAGCATTTGTGTTTTCTGTGCAGTCAGTTTGGTAATCCTGAAACTGGATCACCTCCATATCCTGCTGGATGGTAACTAACATAAGCAGTTCATGCTTTTTCTCTGATTCTATTTCTGTTCCTCACAGGATTGAAAACGCATTCCTGGTCAGTTTAATAGGGGCACAACCAGAGAGACACTTCTGGATCGGACTGTCAAACCAAAAAGATCAACGCGTTTTTGAATGGACCAACACCAAGACGGTTTTGTTCACGCATTTTAATGATAGAATGCCAGGTAACGATCTTGATAAAAGCTAAAATGTTTTCAAAGGAAAGCCACCAAACCCATCAATTGCATTATAATGAAGTATTTACAGCAGAAAAATAAATTGGACATGTGTTTTATCACTGGTTTCACACAAATACAGGGGGAAAACAAGGTTGTGTTGCCATGACCACGGGGGTTCTTGCTGGATTATGGGATGTGTTGAGTTGCACTAATGCAGAGAAATACATCTGCAAGCAGAACTCATCTGCAGGACTGATCCCAAGTCTGACCCCCCAAACTCCTGCTGCTCGCTGCAGCGCAGGTTGGACTTCATTACCAAATAGGAATCTCTGTTTCAAGGTATTTATAATGATTTATGATGACGTTTACAGTGATATAAATCCTGCATTACTGTTAAAGGTGTGAAAGTTCAAGTTTGTTTAGGGAAAAGTGAAACTCAGGTAGCATGATTAACCATCTGAATGAAAGGGATATTTTTGTCATTTGGCAATTCAGGTGTAATCTCCCAGTTGTTACTGACTCTCTTTGCTGAAGGTCTTCAAACCAGAAAACAGAGGAAGGAAGACATGGTCTGAGGCTCTGGCCTTCTGCAGAGAACTTGGGGGTGATCTGCTCAGTATCCACAGTGTTTCTGATTTTAAGAACTTGAACGAGTAAGATTACGATTGAAATAATAATGAATTCAATTACAATAACATTGTGCTTCTGAACTTTATTCTGTATGTTATACTGAAAAGCATTAACTGACTAAGGAAAATGCATGTAGCTCAGTGGCAAACAAAAGCATCTCAGTATCACAAACAGGGGCACACACACACACACACACACACACACACACACACACATATATATATATATATATATATATATATACACAGACACACACACACACATATATATATATATATATATACTCAGTGCAGTCCATAAGTTGCACAGTGATGTAGTTCTTTATGTTTTGGTTCTGTACTCCAGGACACTATTTTTTAGAAAAAGCTAAATTTTTCAGTAAGAAAAAAGAAATATTTGAATAATTAAAAAAGTAATAAGAGCTAAAAACTGATCAATTCAACACATGAATATATCAGTAAATAATAAATCCGCTTAAATATGGCCCTGAAGAGCTATCAATCAATCAGCCGTTATTTTCGCTCAGAGATACATTGAGGATAGCCCTCAGTTTACAGTGTAGCTGAGCATTTACAGTGCACAAAGGGATTGAAAATAGAATGTAATCAATATTAAAACATAACTAACACTCCAAATTAATATGACAAATTAAATTAAAGGTAAAAAATAAAAATTCATTAATTAAACAATAAAAGTAAAATATGAAGTATAAATAAACAAATTAGAATTTACGATTGTAAAATAGGACAAACTAAAATCTGACAACCAAATACAATGATTGAATAAAATAATGTAAATTAAAATAAAATAAAAACTATTTTAGATAAAACTATATAACACAGTTACAGGCTATGTGGAGGTGGTTTTAAATGGTCAAGACAGCAGCGAGCTGAGCTTTAGAGCATCCTGTAGTAAAACTGTTCTTGTAAAGCAGAATAACAACTTCACATCTTTATCCTGCTCTGCACTTTTGGCAATTTCAGGGGAGACCTTTTTTAAGCAAAATTCAATGTGTAAATAGGGTCTTAATTTTGTAAAAGTCATTTTTAGTTCATTCTGACAAAACACTTAACCTTGCAGCATGAACTGACCTCAGTGAGTTGTTTGGTTTGTTAGAACATCGACGTAGAGCGACAGCTCTTCTTTCCTGACTGTTCTGCTGCTTCAGAATAATGTGCTTTCAGCTGTTCTAAGGTAATGTTTGGCTTCTACAGAAAGTCAGGCTTGCATGTACTATTTTAAAGCTCATTTTGAGAAAACCTTCCAGATTCATAGCCATAGGGTTTTTTTAAATTCTTTTTCTCTCTCCCTGACCCAACATACACCTGCACTGCTGCCCTCTTCAGATTAAGCCATTGACCCACTCTGTGCTGGTTGCTGGTTTAAGAATGTAGATCTCCATGATGTTTGAACAATGATTTTCACAGCAAGTAGCATAAATATAAGTAGTGTAGACTATGTAGTGATATGCCATCCTGCCTAATCTGGTGTCAGTAAAAATGCTCTTGAAATGAAAAGTTATGTCAGTGGTGTGGAAGAGCAGAGCAAACTGGAACATTTTAATTGTTTTAATTAAAATGTTAAAAATGTTTTGTGCACTCTGGCATAAACATGTCAACATGTCGTTGATATGAAGCACTATTCTAATGAAGCCACAAAGCTTTTTGAGTAGTAATTCTGTAACCTTGTCAAGAATTTCCCAACTGTTTAACATGAGTGAGTGAGTTACAAGCTAAGGTGATACAACAGCTTCATAATTATATTCTGATCTTAGAGACTTTTGTACGTTGTGAATTAGAGCTCTGTGTTTTGTTTGTGATCCCTCCCTTCCACTGACTTTTCAATATTATTTCGCATTTTTAGACATTGTTAGCTTTTGGACTTTAATTGGCTTGAAAGTTTGATGAGACCCTGAATATCTTGAAATTTAGGCTGAGCCAGTCTCACTCAAAGCACCAAGTTCAGAATCCAAACCTGGCTACAGCATGATGAATTCTGTGCCCAAACCTAGTCACCAGTAAGTTGCGAAATAAACTCCATATTCCCAATGACAACTGCTGTGTAGTTACGTTAAAACAGCCATTGTTGGATCATTCAGAAATGAAATGGAAAAAATAAAAAGAAAGCATTTAGGAAAGCATTTGGCTGAAGCTAAGGTCCCACTGGTTACTGAACATGAGGGTTATTATGACTTGCAGATCAATGCAGAAGAATGCAGTAAATCACATTTCGAGAGCCATTCATGCAAAATGATAATGTTTTGAAGTATTCACATACTTTTTCTCAACTGTGCTTGCAGTGCATTCAAAGCATGGATTGGCTACAGTATCCAGGACCCGTCTGTTGGTTACACATGGAGTGACGGTTCAGCTGTGAGTTTGGCTTTAAATTTTAATCAGCCCTCCTGTGATGATTCTTCATAGAGTGGGACAACTGAGAAGCGCAGTTACAAAATTCAACTTTGCTTTTTTTTCTTTCAGTCATCCTATCAGAGCTGGGCAAAAGGTGAACCGAACGATTTAAATAACATGGAAAAATGTGCTATAATTACGTTCAACTGGTGGGAATATAATGGAGGACTTTGGGAAGACCTGCAGTGTGAAGACAGACATGCATGGATTTGTGAGATCCGAAAAGGTAGAGAAAGCTAAATTATTACCAAATACTGTGTATATGTAGAACTGTGCTAAAGTCTTTTAAAAGCTAAAGTCTGTCCACAGTAATTGTATCTTAAAACAATTTGTAGCATAAGCCTAACCAAAATAAAATGAACAAAGATAAAATAAAATGTAACAATAGTTTTTAGTTTAAAAAGGTAATGTCTTTCTTAGAATAATGCAGTTACAAGAAGTATGGTGTTGAATCACTTGAGCTACTGCATGGGTTGCAGGTATTGCAAGATAACTGTAAATACTGAGCTCCCTTACGGAAAGGTTTGGAGATAATACTCATTTACACACTTTAGATTACGATGTATTATTTATTTCTTTTGTATTTGTTCTATTGCTAGTGAGAGCCTTTGTTTTATTTTATTTTGCTTTTGCACTGTACTAAGAGCTGACTGGGTGGGCTAAGAAAAACACTGATCAGCCATAATATTAAAACCACCTGCCTAATATTGTGTAGGCCCTCCTTGTGTCACCAAAACAGCTCTGACCCATCGAAGCTTGAGGCCGACAAGACCACTGAAAGTGTGCTGTGGTATCTGGCAATGAGACGTAAGCAGTAGATCCTTTAAATCCTGTAAGTTGCGATGTGGGGCCTCCGTGGATCAGATTAGTTTTTCCCAATATGTCCCACAGATGCTTGACTGAATTGAGATCTGCTGTTTTAGAGATCCTCAGACCCTGCCGTCTGTTCATAACAATTTGGCCCTTGCTGAAGTAGCTTGGATCTTTTCACCGTGTCACCTTCATGAACTGACTGTTCACTCGCTGCCTGATGTGTCCCACATCTTGACAGGAGCCATTGTAATTGCAGTGCACTTCTTAAGATAGAACTCAAACATCCTACGACTGTAATAGCACTTATCTACTGAAAGTGAATAGGGTGTCTTGAAGTCAGAGCACTGACTTCTAGAATCCGCATTACTGTCACTTTTCTCACACTTTCACCACAGAAACGGAGGGGAAAACTTGGCTGAACATCTGCATCTGTGTGTATATGTGTGTGGACATAAACTACTACGGTAAAAAGGTCATAGACTGGCTTTAAAAGAGGTAGAATGCCTAACTGTGACTGATATTCTAACCCCATCAACAACCTATCCCTTAAAGACTTTCTTTATTGAACAAAATAAAAACAGTATGATTAGCCCCCAGTGCCAATCTCTACACATCCAAGCCAAATTTCAGTCAGTGGGACCAAGTAACCCCACATAATGTTTAAGCAAATAGATTGAGACATAATCTTTCTACTGGTTCTGTCTCTTTCTAGGTGTGACTCCAAAGGAAGTAAACATTACAAATAGAAGTAAGTTCAACTATTAACTGTTAAGTAAGTTTAAATAATTAACTATGCACAAATTCTGACATTTATCCAAAATAGTTTGTTTTCCAGTAGTCAGAGAGAACATGGGAGGAAAATATTTAAGTGATTATACTTTATTATTGTAGAATATTTGTACTTTCCTTTTGTATGATTCCAAGATAATTTTTGTTTAATTTGGATGCAGTACTCGTATTTTCTGTTTCACTTTCTCTGTACTTTTTTCACTCGTGGCTAAATGACTCTCCTTGCTTCCACAGTATATAATAAAACAGAAGATGGCTGGGTCATATTCAAGGACAATCAGTATTATCTGTATGATGGCCCTTCTGTTTCTATGGAAGAAGGACGAAGCTTCTGTAAACACTGGAAAGGCGATCTCGTGGTCATCAATGATGAGGAAGAAAGATTGTTTCTATGGCATGAGGTAAGGCTGCTGATAAAGTGACCCTGCTCGTGGAATTCTGGCACTTCAAAACATATTGTCTGCACCTTTAGTATGTTTTGGGCTAATTTGCATACCGAAGAGCCCATGCTGTTTCTGTAGTTCTGCATTTATGTTGCTGTTTAAATAGAATTGTTTTTGCTGTTTAATGGAAATGTGTTAACCTGCTTGTCTGTACTGGCATGTTAGCTGGTTTCTTAGTGTTAGTTAGTCTCCCTAGCTTTTTCAGTCCTTTGGCTATTTGTCAGCCGTTAGTGTATGTTTTTGTGATGAACGGATCTGTTTTCACTGAGCTTTGACCTTATTTCTGTCACCATGACCATGGAGTCCCTTCCCCTTTGTCTCTGCTGTTTTAATCTCTGTCCGTTGACCACGTGCATACCCCCCACAGCTTAAAGGGGAACTCCACCTACTTTCCAAAATCCCCCTATAATGAATTGTTTTAGGTGTAAACAGAGAGATTCAGAGTGGGTTTGGTGAGAAAACCTTGATTCTGGAGAAACTCAGCGAGTCAGAACTGTTCACAGTGGTGGTGAATGGAACCAGACGTCTGCCTGTAAAAGCACCATCACACAAAGTTAAAAGGTTTAAGCTAGAAATGTCACTATGTAACTGCTGCACCATTAGCAACCACCTAGCAACACAATAGCAACTATTAGTAGCCACCTAGCAACAACCACAATTGCTAGCGACCACACAATCGCACTTTGCATTTTATTCCGGAAATGCATCTAGTTATTATTTTTATTCCACCCATTTTTTGGAGCCGCTTCTCCTCCTACAGTTTTTTAAATATCTGCATGGTTCCAACGTCAAAACGTCCATTAATATTCCCTTCAGTGTGCTTGTACACAGCCAAGTATTGATCATTTTAAAATTAAATTTTTGTGGTCGAGTCTCCTTCGGAATATATGAGAGAGAGAGAGAGCCTTATGAGTCTATATGGGAGAGATAGTGTCGAATATTGTGACACCATGCCTATGGTGGCTGCAAAGGGACAAAACACAAATGAGGTTAAAAAAACGCTTCTTCTCATACAGTTTTTGAAATACAGGCATGGTTTCAACATCAAAACATCCGTTAGTTTGCGTGTATATAAATTTTTGATCGGTTGATCAAGGGCAAAGTATCGATCATTTAAAAAAAAAATCAATTTTTGTGTTTGAGTTACCTGTGTAATATACGGGGAGAGAGAAAGGACGGTTGAGTCCCCTTAAAAATGTGTGTCAGAGAGAGAGTCTGTGATGTCACGGATAGGGAGGCTGGAAAGGGACAAAAAGCAAAAATATACAAACGCAAAGAATTCGTAATTTTTTGCAGAAATGCAATTTAGTCAGTACTGATGTCCCTCTAAGCCCCAAGACAGTACTCTTTGTTGGGGAACATAGTCCAGGATTAAGAATCAAAACCCAAACTTAAATGGCAGTAACTTGATCTAAACAACACAAAACCCACCAAACTCCATCAAAAGTCTGTTCCCACCATAAACATTTTCCTCACATATTCAACAAAATAAATTGCTTATTTTCTGCTGTATGAACTATTAGAATTTGAAATGTAAGAAAGTGTAACAAAGTGTTGTATGTGTTACAGACTAAAGAAACACTCCTTTTTTTTTATATTGGTATGCACATTGATCTGGACAAGTCGCTTTCGTAAGTTCAATTAATGCAAATCTATACTGTTCTCATATTCAAAAGCCCATTAAGCATATTCAAAAGCATACATTTGCCTTTCGTTTCCTGGATAGGTGGATGGATGGATCACCAGTAGTATTCCAGGCATGGGCACAAAACCAGCCAGCTTTCTTGAACAAAGAGGAACAATGTGTAATGATGACTCGTTATCAAGGTAAGAAAATGATCACAAAGGCAACCTAAAAGTAACCATGCTAAATTTAATACAGTTATAAGATAAGATAAGATAAGATAATCCTTTATTAGTCCCACAAGTGGGAAATTTGCATCGTCACGGCAGAAAGTGGACAGTACAAGATAAAAGCAGCAAAAAATTAAAATAGCAATATTAACAGTAATATTAATATAAAGTAAAGTAATATAATATAATTTATAAGGCATTATAAGGCATCACAGCTACAGCCATAAATAATGGCACACATGGAAAGTAAAACACGCAGAATCTGGTGGGTTTAGACTATGGTACATGTTTTGTACAGTCAGAATTGTTGGCATCCTCTATGAAAATGAGCTAAAACCAATATGTTAAATAATCTTAAACAAATGCCATCTGTGGTCAGGAATTCAGAAGAGCACAACTGTCCTTGCTCTCTATGGATGAGTAGGCTGTTCCTCCCTCTCCCTCCAGCACGCCAGATTCTGTTAGCTGACATGTTGAGCTGTCCAGTGACTGTATTAGCAGCGGTTAAAAAATATGCAGCAGCTGGCTTCATGTGAATCTGATGAGACCCACGTTAGTCTTCGTATAAATAAATCAGAAGTCCTGCAGGAAGTATGATGGGTAAATAGTAGGCAATTTTTACAAACATTTTTGAGAAATTTTGAATCATTTGAATCATTGAGGAAACGCTGAATCATTTTAACAACATTGCTTATCATATAATTTTCTTGAGGGTTTCTATAAATGGAGTTGAATGTAGTGTAAACCAGTGTGTGACTAGTGTAGGAAATAGCATGTAAAGATGTTTGGATTAACAGATTGCTGCTTTCTCTAGGGCTTTGGGAAAGTTTCAACTGTGGTGAAAACCTCAAGTTTGTCTGTAAACGAGGGGGATCTGTCCCAGTCAATGCCACTGCAGCCCCAACTGAGCCACCCAAAGGAGGCTGTGCTCCCGACTGGGTGAAATTTCAGAAAAAGGTGAAAGCATTTACATGGAGCTCGAAAGTTTCTCTCTTGTCCTTGGATGTTAACCGAAGTGTACCTTTGATTTTGACAGATTTATTCATTGAACAATTAATGAATTCATTTACTTACAGTGTTACAAGGCTGTACTGGATGTGAAAACATGGACTGAAGCCAAATCAGACTGTAGAAGTCTTGGGGGAGATTTAGTTTCCATTACTAGTGAACTTCAACAAGGTCAGAACCAGTACAGCGATCATAAAATTATAAAGGGGGCGACACTTAATTGTGATTGTCCACTGCAGATGTTTTGTCTATAACTAGCATTTAACTCATTATCTTTTAAATGCAACTGGACTGTGAGCTGTAGAAAATATGATCTGTCTGTTAACAGTTTTGAGCATCTATAAATAATCTACAGAGGCCCTATCATGGGGTCATTGGGAGGGCAGGATTCTCCCCTATCACTCAGCATGTTGCTAGCTGGGTGGCCTAGTGGTTAGGGTGTTGCCCCTGCAATCATAATGTTGTGGGTTCAAATCCCAACTGCTAATGTCATCACTAAGGTACCCTTGAGCAAGGTACCGTCCCCACACACTGCTCCCCAGGCGCCCCTTGTTGGTGGCAGCCCCCTGCTGGGTTAAATGGATTAAATTCAGAGAAAGAATTTCACACTGTTCACTCTTGTTCACTCCTTCACCATTCCAGAACTGGTAGTATTGTGTGATTGATGGAGACCTAACAGGGTGGAGATTTTTCAGGGGCATTCAATGATTATTTCTACATCACTGTATTGCACATTAATAGAACAATGAAATGTGTGAGACTTTATGTGAAACATAACAGACAGTACACACTGAGAAATACCAGAGACCTTCATAGAACTTCACAGAAATTCACAGAACAGCTAAAATACAAGTGACAGGGCCAACTAACCTTCACAAGGACTAAATAGAATTGAAATAGTCTTAACTGTGAAGATACTCAAGGGGAGACAGAGGTCTGGAAAGTTGCATCTGAAATTGCCGCTGTGACCAGGGCCACCACGTTACGTTGTGCCTCTGGGTAAAACATAATTTTGCCACCCCTGTTGATGAGGAAAATCACAACCTATAGGCAACAACACACAAAACACAATGCTGCGCGCTTACGTGCAATTGAAATAGACAGGTTGGCTCTGACCGTGACAAACTGTAGATTTAAAGACAGGTGTTCAGAAAACATTAGAGAGGGTAAAAATATTGATTCTGATTTTCTGTTAGGTTCAGTTTTTTAAAAAATGTGAAAAGGACAGAATAAAAGAGAACTGGCATCAAATAACAGAAATAAGATAAAATGTGGTGCATAGTTTGTTAAGGAGAAGAAAGCAACAGCACAAATTATTGCCACTGGTTAGGACTTCATTGATAGTGCATAACGAACAATCTGTAATTGTGGGGGCAGCACCCAGCTTTATACATTTATAGGCTTATTTCCTGATTTGAGACTGTGTGAATCCTAAGTTGCCAATCCTTGTATATTGTTTTTTTTAAATCAAATGTTAATCAACTTTACCTGAATTTTATAGTGTGGATTGTCCAGTCAGTGGTTAGTAATTGTTTATGGAGTCATATTTTTACTATTTTTTTCTTTGTAGCCTTTTTTACCCAGATGATGGATGATAACACTCCAGACTTATGGATTGGCTTCAGTAATTTGGCAAGGGGAAGATTTAGATGGACAGATGGAAGTTCTGTCCATTACACAAACTGGGCCAAACGAGACCACAATATGGTTGTATGACTAATACCCTGGTTATTTACTAGATATTAAGTTTGTAAGCATGTCCATGTAATCATTTTATGCAGATAGGCATGCATGTAACTAAAAAAACGTTTTACAAAAATGAGGCATGAATATCTCTATGTTTTGGCCTGGTCACCTTTGTAACTCTGTATACAACCCTAATTGGGGATACTGTGTTACTGTTACTGTTTTTCCTACTGTGAAGGAAAATGCTTGTGTTGCAATGGGAAGTGTCCAAAAATCTGAATTGGGAGTGTGGGTAAAAAAAGACTGCAATGATACCAGTGGGTTTATTTGCAGTCATGCTCTGGGTAAGTCTCTGATTTGAGGACATTTTAAGTGATTTTCTTCTTTTGCAAAAGAAACTTTCTCTTACAGTTCTGTTCTATTTTCAGATCCCCTGATTTTGCCAAATCCCACAGAGTTGCCCAGAACCTTCAAGCTTGGAAATTCTTCTTACATGCTAGTCCACTCAAACTTGACCTGGAAGGATGCGCAGCGTAACTGTGAGGCTGAGGGGGCAAAGCTGGCCAGCATTCTGGACCTACGCACCCATTCGTACATTGTGCTACAGGCACATAAACTCAGACAACCTCTGTGGATCGGCCTGAACAGTATGGAGGTATGACAAATCTGTGAAAGCATGGAAACAAATCTTTCTATAATGTCTGTTAAAAGCAAAAAATATGTCAATATATTTGTGAACAGACAGATGGATATTTCCTGTGGATTGATAACTGGCTCTTCAATATGGAGCAGTGGGCCTCTAATGAGCCAAAGACAGGCTACCCCTGTGTTTATGTGGATGTGGATGGAATGTGGAAAACTGCTCGCTGCAATCAAACCTACTACAGCGTGTGTAAGAAGTCTACAGGTGATATGAACGTGCTGTGAACTCATTTGTGCAGTGCTAGATCACTTCTGTATTCCAACAGCAGCATCTTTACGTTATGAAGGATTGGATCATAATAACATTAAGAGAATTTATTTGTATGATAATTTCTATATTTTGTATGCTGTATGAATTACTGAAAGCAGACTAGATTTCTTTCAGGTAAGTGAGCAATGAAGTCAATATATATATATATATATATATATGTGTGTGTGTGTGTGTGTGTGTGTGTGTGTGTGTGTGTGTGTGTGTGTGTGT
>JBBPCZ010062960.1:0-12327 GCA_037974445.1 Brycinus macrolepidotus | reverse complement strand
GGAAAACCCGCAGAGGGAGGGGCTCCGGAGAGCGGCCGAGCGGCGGCACGCCGAGAGAAAGAGCAGCAAACGGCGAGCGTGTAGGAGAACAAAAACTGGTTCTAGACTGTTTTACACTGGTTATATTTACTGAAATCAGATTTTACTGATACAGTCTGAGGGTTAAAAGATCTCTTCAATCTTTTAAGAGAGAGTGGCTTCATGTTTCGTCTGATTTTGGCTCGTATGTTGTATGTAAGAAGAGGCAATTTAGGATCTCCAGTCCATATAATATTCAGGTTTTTGGACTGTGGGAGGTGTGGTGGCGGGCCGACACGTCCGCAGCAGCGCCTGTCTGGTGTCGGCCCTCTGCCACACCTCCCACAGTCCAAAAACCTGCATGTCAGGTGGACTGGAGATGCTAAATTGCCCCTTCTTATGTCCCACGACATACAGTACTGTGCAAAAGCCTTAGACACCTTTCCAAATTGTTTAAACAGTTTTTTTAATATTATTTTTGCAGGTCCCTTTTACACAGTACTGTATGTGGTTGAGGTAGCACAACTACACACAGATCAAGTTCAGTAAAAGACAGAAATCGATATGTGAGTGATATATACAAGAACGTTTATCCACAAAGTGTCACAAATTTGTACAAGTATGTGTAAGTACAAAAAAAGAAGTCTGAAATCAAGTACAGGTTGAGTCTCTAGATGACACCAAAGGAAACAACTGAATGAAACAAAACATCTTTAAACTTAACTCAGATTAAATATCGCACCTATCTTTATACCAAACAAAAATCCTGTTTATCTACTCTGATCTAACTACAAAAACAAAACATACTTGTACGTCCAACGAGACACACTGGCTGCCCGTCAGGAGTTACCCTGAATGAGGAGTGAACGCTCTATATAAGGGCCCTGCAGGGAAGCACAAGAGAGAGGAGCCCAACAATAACTCATCGCTGTGTTTCTGTTGTCCTATTCACAGATTCCAGCTCCGTGGACGGATCCTGCACAAACCGTGGACGCCGGACGCCTCAAGGACGATGAATCAGCCCTGCCTCACCATAGCCCTGCACAGCGCACTACCCCTCCAGCACCCAGTTTTACGATTCTGAGCACGATTTCCAGCACCTTGTAAATAAAGAGCACCCTGCCCATAGCACCTAACTACCTCGTCTCTCTGTCCTTGCCTGATACCCCGCTAGGTGGCGCTACAGAGGAAACTGGAGAACCATGAGGAAACCCAGACACAGGGAGATCACCCACACTCCTGGCTGGGAATCGAACCCAGGACCCTCTTGCAATGAGGACCTACCCACTGCACCTCTGTGCCTCCCCGATTCAGTCAAGAAAACTTCAAAACAAAATAAGAGGCAGAAGAATAACCCGTTTACGTTTACGTTTACGTTTACGTTTACGGCATTTAGCAGACGCTCTTGTCCAGAGCGACGTACATCAGAGATTTAGTAATCCACATGTGTTCTTCATACCTATAAAGCTACACTTAAATCAACATCTGCTTTTGACTAAGTTACTGCGAGCTAAGTTGCACACCTTAACAAACCCTGTCAAAGGGGGAAAAAACGAGTCGGAGGTTAATACACAAGTAAGGAAAAACAGTTAAGAGAATAAGTGCCTGAGGGACTTTAACATATAGGAAAAGACAAACAGGAAATAAGCCAGAGGACTGGTTAGTCACCAAGATGCTCCTTGAAGAGGTGGACTGTCAAATTGCCTCAAGTAAGAGCACCGACAGACAGAGCTGTGCAACTGCATGAGGTTAATTTAAGTGTGGAAACCTATTGGCTGGGAACATACTAATTTAGAAAATAACAGTTATTCATACAAAATATTTTCTCCACATGCAACCACTGTGATGACTCCTTCTTTGATACTAGTTGATGCTCATTTATTATAAACAAACTGGCTAGAACGTCATACAGATCAGTTCCTTTACTTATTTATACATTACTATTTTAATTAGTTCTTCCAGGTAAATTTTTTAAAACTACATTTATCTTGTCATGTTTTATGGTCTGCATTCAAACTGTACTTTCAGTGTTCACAGTTCTGTATAGACCATCATGAGAATTAGGTGAGAACGAGGCTCTAGCTAACACCCCCAAATCCTCCACCACTTTTTTAGACAGGCAGCGAGAACTTTTAATACGTGATGATATTTGTTTTTTTTTTTTTTTTTTTTTTTTTTACAGATTTTTAAAATTTTATTTTCAGTTTTACACACATGCTTTATCTAAATGCTGTAGATTGAACCTGATCCTCCCTCTTTTAAAATAAAGGATTTGTTGGAGTAGAACCACAAAATCCCTATGGAACCAGAACCTTTCCATGGACTGTCCCAAAAATAGAAAGGTAAATGAGATATGTGAACATGAAGAACTTACTTAAACGAGCATCCAGACGAGATGAAGCTGCCTGGAACCATACACCTGAGCCTAGACCTGAGGAGGAACCTGAATTTTTAGGAGGCCATGCTTCCTCACTTGCATCCCTAAGCTGTGAAAAGGTGAGTTACCTCCTCCAGACCCTCACTGTTGTTTCTTTTCCACTTTTTTTGTCTTCCTTCGCTCTCATCATGCTTCATCTCACTCGAACGGCCCCCTACACTCCCAAATTACCGCCGTCCGAGTGAGAATTCGGCGCTCATGTTCTCTGCGCCGAGCAAATGGTGCGAATTCTCAGGGCGTCCAGAACACCTGCTGCAGAAACTCTTCACTTCACTTCAGATTGGCGACGGTAATTAGCAAATAGGACGAGCCGCGAAAGAGCTTCGCCTGCCCCACTTAGACAAAAAACACATTTGAACGCAGCTGGGCTCTCGCTGCCCGTCTGCTGCGGAAAGTTTTGCTCAGATTTAAAACGCAATTAGCCTTTAATGTGTCACGAAGTCCGGTGTGTTTCGAGAAGCTCCAGCGAGTTATTAAGTGAGTAGAAGATACCATCCCACTTTCCCTTCATCACCAATAGGCCAATGCATCTTGTGGTAACAGCTTCATAAGTTGAGCTGCAACATTTTTTTATTATGGCTGTAGGCCTGAAAGTTCACCCGGTGAACACATTTGCTAGAATAAAACACGACGTAATTACTTAAGGGCGATATATTTATGCAGCCGCGTGAACGCACAACCCTTAATGGCGCCGGAACTTTACCGAAAACGGTCCTCGGAAATGAATGGCTTCCATTTCTTCTCCATCCTTTACCGGTAATCCCGCGTGGCCCTCCGCGTGCTTCGTCTTCATTACGCCGGCATTATGGAAAATTAAATAGCTGCCAAACAAATAGCTTCTGACAGAACCAGCCTGTGCTGTTTGTACAGCTTTAGCATGGCTAATAATGGTGTTAGATGTTGCATATGAAACCATATTACGCCGCAGATGTGATTAATTGAGGGTGCAGCTTGAAAGGTACGAGTGTTTACTGCATTTATGTGGATATGTGAACTAAATATGGAAGTCCCACCTCCAATTTTCCATTTTTGTGAATAAAAGACATTTTTAAACACTTAAATGCTGCTTAAATGAATTACAAGAATAAAAAAAACAAAGTTTTTACTTCAAAACATAGTCCAGAGCTGCGCTTAGCTGTACTGAGAATAATTTGAGGCTTATGATATCCACTCTGGTCTGACTGAACCTTGAGTGGCATTTAATACAATCCGTCAGAAAATCCTGACGGTTCGACTTGAAACCTGGGTAGGACTTTCAGGAATAGCTTTTGAAGGATTCCAATAAATGAAAGAAATTAATTGTAGAGAAAGCAGCAGAAGTGGTTGTGTATTCCTCACATCCACACACTTCAACAGTGATGTTATTTCTTTCTTTCTTATTTTTAATAAGCGCTCATTACTGTTTTATGTATTTTTTAAATGAAGGCAGGGAACTAAAATCACAGTATTATATTCTGGCTATTAATTTATTAATTGCAATTGCACTGCATATTACTTCAAAGAACATTCAGCTTATCTTCTCTATGAGTTGTCTTGGCAAATTGGGGCACGCCTGTTATCTGCTGCAGGGGACTTTCGGAGAGGGCAATTAATTTTGGTTCTTAGCGAAGCCCGAAGAGTTCACACGAGTGCAAAACAAATTAGGCCGGGCTTCTAATGGCTGGATCTATTAGGGATCTGAAATGATTGAATGAATTCTCTTCATTCGGCCAAATTAATGTCCCTTATTTACCAGAAAAGTCTAGACTCCTTTTTTTCCAAACCACTTAAAAGGATCAGTAGATACCTAATGGAGGAAAAAAACATCTGTTCTTCTCTCTGCTCTGCTCTTCAGGGATTATCAGTACCAAACTACTGAACTACAGAACCAACATAACTAACTAAAATACATCTGTGTTAAGAAGAAGAAAATAAAAAAAGAAGAAGAAGAAGATGATGATGACGGTGATGATGATAATGAAGAAGAAGAAGGAGGAAGAAAGGTAAAGGAGATGTAGAGGAAGAAAAGAAGACGAAGAAGAAAAAGAACAACTACAACAAAAACAAAAATAAGCAGAAGAAGGAGGAGAAGGAACAGGTAAAGAAGAAGTAGGATAAGAAAGTAAAGAAGAAGAAGAAGGAGAAGGTAAACGATAAGTAGGAGAAGGCGAAGGAGAAGGAGGAGGAGGAGGAGGAGGAGAAGGAGAAGTAGGAGAAAGAGGAGGAAGAGGAGAAGGAGGAGAAGGATAAATAGGAGAAGGAGGAGGAGAAGGAGGTGGAGGAGGAGGAGAAGGATAAATAGGAGAAGGAGGAGAAGGAGGAGAAAGAGGAGGAGAAGGATAAGTAGGAGAAGGAGAAGGAGGAGGAAGAGGAGGAGAAGGAGAAGGAGGAGAAGGATAGGTAGGAGAAGGAGAAAGAGGAGAAAGAGGAGGAGGAGAAGGAGATAAGTAGGAGAAGGAGGAGGAGGAGAAGAAGGATAAGCAGGAGAAGTGAGGTGTTCTCAGGACAGGTGTATGGATGTCCTCCTGCCTGACTGTGGCAGCAGCTCATGTGTTTAACTGTCAAATGTGAAGTTGGATCCATTACAGCAAATAAAGGAAAGTAGCCAAGCATTAAACGTGCCTCCAGTTTTCCTGATAAATTGTCAGTCTTCCCTCAGAAAACCTCCAGGAGCAGCAGTTCCCCCTCGGCTCCCATCCCGGACTCTGAGACGCCGGGAGAACCGGGAGGAAACGTCCTGATTTATGGCTCATGGGACTCGCGTGCACTCCATTTCCGAATGAGGCTCGCGCTCGTTTTTCACAGAAATACAGAAGCATTACTGAGAATGAAGATGATACAGTGTGTTTGGGTCTGAATGCAATTTTTCTTTTTAAAAAAAATGCATATTTGGTGGAAATATTCGACCAAATTTGTATTTAATCTCCACACAGCATCTTTAAAATCAAACATTTCAAGACATTTAAATGTCAGAAACATGATTTGTGAATTAGTGGAAATATTATTTAGTTTGCAAATAGTTTTTCGGAAACTGTCACAGTCCCAGTCAGCGGCCGGTAGAGGCCGCTATTGTTTCAGTTAGATATTGGACTTTTATTTTGAAACAATGTGTCGTTGTGTCTGGTGCCATGTCTACAGTCACCTGTATAGAGTTTGTCTAAGGTGATTGTCTGTTCTTATTGGTTCTTGTCCTAGTCTTGTGTGTATTTAAAGTGCCTTTGTTTTTGTCTCAGTTGTTGGTCATCCCTCATGTATACCCTCACTCTACCTGTCCTTCATGTGTCTGCTGTTGTATGTATGTTTTGGGCCCTCGTGCCTTGTTTGCGTTTTGAGTTCGTGTTGTATAAATAAAAACCCTACAAAGGGAATCCTGCGTCTTCGCCTCACTCTCCACACCCCGAGCACCCCCAACGTGACAGAAACATCTTTTTATTTTGCAAATAATTAGCTGAGTTTACTTGGAGAAAAAAAAACCCCAAAACAAATAATAGTCAAAAAGCTAAAAAAAAAGCATACAATGTAAATGTACCTAATTTTTGCCCTGCCACATTTGATTTGATATTTTATTTTTTCCAAAATGTTTACATTCAACAAATAAACAATAACTGTGTATTAAAATGTGCAGATATGCGTCTCTGTGGAGTTTTTTTTTTTTTTTTTTTACACTTTGAAAATCAACAAAAGCATCATTTATGCTTGGGCTCCCAAAGTTTGGCACACATGTGCCATGTACCATATTGGTAAAAGCTCCCAAAATCTCCCAAATTTTAATTTCATAGGAGAACAAAAAAGTTTAAAAAAATACTCCTAGTTTTCATTTAACAAGGCTTTATTCAGAATAATTTAACAAATAATTTCTATTGGTCCGTTCATACAGGGCGGTATGGGGGTGCAGAGGGTAGTGCTGTCACCTTGTTTACAGTTTGAGCACCTCTAGGTAAGCTATAGGGACAATAGTAGAGTAATGAAGACTAATGAGCGCTGTGGAGTTCCACAGGGTTCTGTTTTAGGATCACTGCTTTTATCACTCTGATGATACACAATTATACATTTCCATTTCCTTAAGTCTTGAAAGTTAAGACTCTGACAGGCTAATAAACTGTCAGGTGGACTGGAAATGCTAAAATGTGTGTGTGTGTGTGTGTGTGTGTGAGTGTGTGTGCGTGTGTGTGTTTGGTGACCTGTCCATGGTTTTTCTCCACTTTTCACCCTCTGAGAGTTGGGATAGGCTTCAGCATCCCCCTACCCTGGTTAAGGATAAGTGGTTATAATGGATGGATGGTCCATTCATCAGAAGATATGATGCATTAGGATGCTGTAAAACACAGCCTACGTTTTGATGTGACAGTGATGATGTAGAAGCCTGAGGAGCTTTTGTTCTGCATCTCACGGCTGAATAAGAGTGAGTGTGAGCAGTCGTGCTCCGGTGGGAGCCTTGTGCTGGTAATTGAGAGAGAGAAAGCTTGAAATTGAAGTCACCGAGGAGAAAAAAAGCTTTTCGCAGTTTTCCAGCCGGGCCTTTCCGGTGATCTCTACCTTTTGTAATCGTCCCGAATCCAAAAGTGAAGTCGAATGAAGCACTACGCCTTACGATTCGCAGCACAACACACACTAATCTCATTAGCATGCCACATCTGAACACCACCCAAAAGACAAAGAGATACAGGCGGGTGGCCAGTGAGTGGAAATATAAGGGTGGTGTTTCTAATAAAGTGGCCAATGAGTGGAAACATAAGGCTGGTGTTTCCAATAAAGCGGCCAGTGAGTGGAAGCACAAGGAAGGGTTTCTAATAAAGTGGCCAGTGAGGGGAACAAGGTGGGTGTTACTAATAAAGTGGCCAGTGAGTGGAACAAGACGTTGTTTCTAATAAAGTGGCCAGGCAGTAGAAGCACAAGGTGATGTTTCTAATAATGTGGCCGACAATTGAATATGTGAATATGTGAATATGAATATTTAAATCTGTTCATAAGCTGTATTTACTTTATTTATTCATTTTTGTTTGTTCATTTAGACCTTTTTAATTGAAGAAACCCTGTTGAAGCGGCTGAAGTCCTTTAAGACCGACATCTTTGGACAGAGATCCTCTCTGCAGCTAATTCAGGTAAATCCAAGGTCCAGGTTCCGCTAATTGAGGACACATGAGTGACGAGGCGGGTGGTTTTAAGAGGAGCTTCCACAGAACATCATTCCGTGTTCCCAAACCATCTGTTGGGCCATTTGGGCCTCCTCTCGTAAGCATCCTCTACCCCATCTGCCCTTACATGAATCAAAAGCCGATGAGTCCAAGATGCAAATGATCTTGACACGGAAAACATGTATATTTTAGTGCCTCTGTGAGCATCTGTGCTAATGTTACCCGCCGTCGCTCAGAACAGAACCCTCCCCCCCACCAACCATATGAAGTAAAGTAGGTTTATTTTCATTTCAGTCAAACACACACAGTACACAGTGAAAAACAATGTTCCACCAGGAAAACATCATTCCTCCAGGACCACAATCTTCCTCCATGGCCACAATGTTCCTCCAGAACCACAGTGTTCCCCCATTACCATAACATTCTTGCAGGACCACATCGTTCCTCCAGAACCACATCGTTCCTCCTGGACCAGTGTTCCTCCAGGTCCACAATATTCCCCCAGGACCATAACATTCCTGTAGGACCACAACGTTCCTCCAGGACCACAAAGTTACTAAAGGACCACAATGTTCCTCCAAGACGACATGATTCCTCCAGGACCACAATATTCCCCCAGGACCATAACATTGCTGCAGGACCACAACGTTCCTCCAGGACCACAATGTTCCTCCAGGACGACATGATTCCTCCAGGACCACAACGTTCCTCCAGGACTACAACGTTCCTCCAGGACCACAATATTCCCCCAGGACCATAACATTCCTGTAGGAACACAACGTTCCTCCAGGACCACAAAGTTACTAAAGGACCACAATGTTCCTCCAGGATGACATGATTCCTCCTGGACCACAAAGTTCCTCCAGGACCACAATGTTCCTCCAGGACGACATGATTATTCCAGGACCACAACGTTCCTTCAGGTCCATAGAGCAAAAACAGAAACACCTTAAGACTACATACATGCAGGCAGGACCAAATATACAGATTGTAAAGAGAGAGAGAGAGAGCAACAAAAACACAAGAGCAACAAAACAACAGAACAAGACACAGTTAGTGCAGCTGACAATAACAGATACAGAACAAGTTTGAATGAATACAGATACTGATGATGATGATGATGATGATGATGATGTTTATAATGATGTTAAAGTGTTAAAGATAAATTTGTTAGCGTCATAGAAAACTCCCACTGAAATTTATCTTCAACCCAAACAGACAATCGTGCTTGTACTTCATCGACTTCCCAGTTGTTAGTTTGTGTCTTCATTGTTGTTTTGTGCAGACAGTAAATAAACAGTGGCCTCTTTCCAAGTCTGTTGTCATGACAACATTTCGACCAATCAGAAAGCAGTGATGCAGTTGGCTCGGCTGCAGCCCACTTTCAGCCCTGCCATCCAGCAGCTCGGGTTCAGGTCACTTTATTTCTAATGAAAAACCATTTGTTTGTGGTCCAGCGTGGTTCCTTGTGCCAGTGGAAAAGCTCCATAACTGGTGATCCACATTATAGTTACCATTATAATCATAATAGATTTTTTTTTTGATGAGTAATAAAATATGATATTTTCTGGCTAATAAATGTACTCAAGGTTTTGTTTGCTGGCAAAAAATACTGAGAAGATTTTCAGTCAATGTTAACTGAGTAACATGCAAAAGTAGAAAATCTGTGCGTGCCGAAACGTTTGACTAAAGTTTGAGATCGGAGCGCGATGGGCTCTGTATCGGACTCCCCGTCTGCACTTCATTAAAAGTCTGGCTGGGTATCGTGTGCTGGCTGTGTTGTAATGAGACGCTGACAGGAAGCGCTGGTGTGGTAATCAGAAAGCCCGGGCCCAGCCGGTAACCAGGGCAACTGGAAATCAGTTTTTTTTTTCACCTTCAGACTTTTCCGCGCTGGGCTCGGGCGTCCGCGGAATACTAATAACATTTACTCAGCCTCACTCGCCGTCTGTGTGACTGATTGCACTAGACATCAAAAGCCCTATGAAGAGTGACGTGAAGGGGGGGAGGGGGAGGGTGGCATCGTCAGCCAATCAGAATCGCCTCCCTTTCATAACAAACAACAAAGAGCCTGGCCGCTGCCAATCATGATTTCGCCGGATTAGAATTAATGACACTCATTTTGGGGGTGAAATCCTCTGTGTCGATCACTAATCCTGGGGAGTAATTCTGGGGAGCAATTCTGGGGAGTAATCCTGGGAAGTAACCCCAGGGAGTGATCCTGTGGAGTAATCCCGATGAGCAATCCCGGGGAGTAATCCTGTGGAGTAATCCCGGAGAGTAATCCCGGGGAGTAATCCTGGGGAGTAATTCCGGGGACTAATCCCGATGAGTGATCTCGGGGAGTAATCCTGGGGAGTAATCTTTGAGAGTAATCCTGGGGAGTAATCCCGGGGAGTAATCCCAGGTATTGGAGGCAGATTATGGACCAATCAGACTTTAGATTGGACAGGAAACACAGAGATTTTCCACAGGACCACAGGGGTCACCACGGCGTCCTCTGTTTCTCCCCTGGAAATGTCATCAGACAGGTGCAACACAACTGCGACGACACACACACACACTCACACACTCTCTCTCTCTCTCACACACACACACACACACACACACACACACACACACACACACACACACACACACACACACACACTCACAGATAAATCCCAGAGTGAAGGCATTTACCTGTCAGATCACTTCGCTCTCCTAAAATGTTTTAAGGCTCTCGGGAAAGATCAGACATGTCAGTGTGACCCGAGATGGCTTTCTTGACCTTCCTCATCTTCTCATCTTCTCATCCGCTGCAGCTTTGGCTTTTCATCTAAGGTCTTTAAGTCATAGGTGCTCTGATTGTATCCATACTGGAGACATTTATCATGTTTTCCTTTCTTAGGTCTCCTTCCATTTTATCCTGTTTTTTCCTTCCTCTTTATTAGTTTTTTTCTCTTCCTTCTGTTATTTTTCCCCTTTCCATTACAGTTTTCCTTTTTTTCCTTATTTTTTTTCTTTTTCTTTCTAGTCCTTTTCCTTTCTTTCCATTTTCTTTCTTTGGATTTTCTCCTTTACATTTCAATTTTCCCTTTTTTTACTTCACTTTTCCATTTATCTTTCCTTCATAGTTCTTTCTTTTTTATTCTCCTTTCCCTTCTAGTTTTCCCATTTTCAGTTCTTCCCTTTTCTTTTCATTCTGTTTTTATTTTCCTGTCTGTTCTGAATCCTTTCCCTTTTTTTATCTATTTCTTTTCTGCATCTTTTATATTTCTCCTTTCCAGTTTTGGTTCTGTCACTTTTTTCTTTCTTCCTCTCTTTCTCTCCTCTCCCGAACCATCCAATCAGGGTCTTTCCTTTTCTTTCTACTTGTTCTGATTATTTCTTTCCCCTCGTCTGTTGTTTGTTTACCTGGTTTGAAGGAAGATTCTTTATTCAGGGGTTTGTGTGTTTGTGTGTGTGAGTGTGTGTGTGTCTGGGTGGCTGATTTAATGGACTACTTTGTGAAATCTCATCATTTCAGATGTAAATGTGTTGTAAACAAACCCAAGAGCATCTTTTATAGACTTTGAAAAGTGAAATCTGTCTTTAAAAAGCGTTCAGAAAACTCGTTTTTGTTGTTGTTGAGTTGGCAGATTGCTGCTTTATCTGGTGATGATCAATTAAAGCGAATAAACTAAATGAAAGCCGTGTTCCTTTTACCCCGACAACCGTTTCATTTAAACAAACAGCAGATCCCGCTTGTCTGACCTAATTAGACAGAAGCAATTAAAGTTGCTTTTCTTTGCAGAGAGCCGATTCAGAACCCGTCATATTGCACCGACCCGTGGGTCTCCCTGATCTTCAGCCAAGGAACCAGAAAATCACACATAACATCACTGACAGGACAAAATCTTCTTTCTCCATTTTTGTTGTTACTTTTTCTACAGGATTGGAAATAAGCAGCTGCCCTTCACAAAAAAAACCCCAAATATATTTACATTAACTTATTCTAAAATAAAATTTCATCAACTGACCATTTTGGAGATATTGGGTTTTATCCCGGCAGTGACGCTAATTAAAAAAACTCTTATAATTAAAGAAACATCTAAAACATGAGTGGAACGTTAGAACATGTGGACTGACTGAATGAGCCTACAATGAATGTTATCATTATGGAATAATTAGAGGATGTATCATTATTTAAAGACTAGAGGGGACTAGTAAAGAGGGTTTGTCGCATGTTTTTTCTTTTTCTTTTCAAAGCATCTTTAAGTGCTTGTTTTGAAACAGGTTAATTTAGTTAATATTAACTTCTTTTTTTTTCATAAAACCAACCAGTCAGGAGGATCAGAATGGACCAGTGAATATGGGTTTTATCTAAACTGGTGCAGACAGCACAGTCCAGTATTCGGGTCTATAACTGATTAGGTTGCGTTTATCTCACATTTATTATTATTTATTTATTTATTTTTGTATCTTGGTCACCTCTATACTTACTGTGCATCCTCTGTTGGCCAACACCATTGAGTCTTTCTCTACAAGGCTCAGTTAGATTGGAGAGCACAGAGCGAGAGATCACTCCCTCAAAACAGAACCTCTCCAAATCCTCCAGGGTCCAAGGTCCTGTCCTTTGAGTTGCTTTTCCGCAGCTCTACAGGAGCCGTTCTGTATCTAAACTGTACTGTGATGGTACTGAAGTTGTATCAGGTTTTGGTGTTCCAGTGTATCTCAGTCTGGTAACGGAGTTTCTGACTCAATTCTCTCCACAGTTTATGGCCGGTCGTCCCAAAA
>JBBPCZ010062949.1:0-12327 GCA_037974445.1 Brycinus macrolepidotus | reverse complement strand
ACTCAGAGTCCCTCCTCAGCATCCTTCTCCCAACACACTCAGAGTCTCTCCTCAGCATCCTTCTCCCAACACACTCAAGAGTCTCTCCTCAGCATCCTTCTCCTAACACACTCAGAGTCTCTCCTCAGCATCCTTCTCCAACTCGCCTCTGACTTTTCCTCCAAAACGTCCAACTTGAGCTGTTCCTGTAATAAACTCATTCTTGATCCTCGTCACTCCCAGAACAAATCTGAACATCTTCAGCTCTGCTTCCTTTCTTTTCGTCTCCAAAACATCAAACCAAAAACACGGCTAGTCTCACTACCGTCTTCTACACCTTCCCTTTCACTCCTGCTGGTACCTGCCTGTCACGAATCACTCCTGTTCTCCTTCCCTTTCTCTCTTCTCCACTTCTCCTTCTCTCCTGTACTCCTGTCTGTTCCTCAGTATCTGTGTTTTTCAGAAAATATTCCTCCAGAACCAAACCCGGGCTGTAATCCGGGCCGGCCCGGCTCGGCACTGCTGAAACTGTTCCTCAGACTGCTGCCCGACCCGCTTCTAAGCGCCCAAACAGACTAAATTAATTAAATAAGGAGTAAAATCTTACTCTAGGGCCGAATCTCCTGGTTCTGTTTCTGTTATTGTTCTTCTTCCTCCGTGAGTCTCTCCGGATCAAAACCAGAGCACCAGCGCCCCCTCCCGGCTCCCCCCGACCCTCCTGCGAGGGCATTGGCCGGGTGAGAGTTTGCTCACGTCACCATGGCAACCACGTCGCCACAGCAACCACATCACCGCGGCAACCACTTAAACCAGCAACCACATCACCACAGCAACCACATCACTGCGTCAACCACGTCGCCATGGCAACTACCACAGCAACCACATCAAAGTGGCAACCACGTCACCACAGCAACCACATCACCGTAGCAGCCATGTCACCACAGCAACCACATCACCGTGGCAACCGGGGAGTGTCGGGAACTCTTAAACACACGTAGATAAAGCTTATTTTACTCAATCAATTATTTACACACATTAAACCTTCCGTTTTTTCACACCACGTTTTATACAACACCTATACACTGTTTGTATTCACATTTATATAACAAACGTTATATTACACTTGTTTTATACTTGTGTTCTATGTATTGTAATCTTACAATACATCATACTATTTTTTCCCATCATATTTTCTTCTCCTATTCGCGTCTGAAGCGCTCATTACATGTAATTTCTTCACAGTTAAGTAAGCTGAACTACATTTCTTGTATGAAAGGCCATCATATTTTTTTGCTGAATGTAATAATTCAGAGATGCTTTTGTGTTAATTAATCAGAATTAATCATTGAGAGAACACACACACATACACACAAATCTATTATAGAAATCACACAGGAATCCCAATAATGTCCTGTCTTATTATGCTACTAACTATACTGTGTTATCTTTCCTTTTATTTTCTTTTTTTATTGTTTTCAAGCAGTTCTTGTAAAGAACTCAATACAAATAACAAAATTAGAGTCTTAAGTCTCACTAAGTGGCTTTTGGCAGTATCTCAGCATCGCCAAGGGCAAAAAGATCATATCTGATATTGGCAAGACATCTTTTTAAGGTTTCAAGCCTTTATTATTTATTGTACATCCATTCAAGGGTCAAAATGACCACTTTTACAGCATCACTAAAAACACATTTCTTATTCTACCCACTCTTTACAATGTTTACTAAATGTGTTTCATTACAATTTAATTACAAATAAGAGTTTCACACAAAGCTTTAATTTAAAATCAGCTTTACTGAACATAACATACATCCTGGTCATTTTCAGTTTAATTTCTTATTGAAAGCTGGGTGGAATATTAGGTGCCTCCACCTCTCTGGTGCAAACCTTATTTTTGTTGCAGGCTCAGTAAAAACTGTGCTGGATGCTGGACCTCCAGGTCCAGAGTTGCACCCTGCCACACTGCAAACACTGTTCAGGAACCGTTTGAGGAACATCACAAAGAGCTCAAGTTGTTGACCTGGCCTCCAAATTCTCCAGATCTCAGTCCGAAAAGGATCAGTGGGACGTGCTGGACAAACCAGTCCAATCAGGCGCCACGTCACAACTTCCTAAAGGACTTAAAGGATCTGCCGGTGCAGAACCACAGCACCTTCAGAGGTCTTGTGGAGCCCAGGCCTCGACGGGTCAGAGCTGATTTGAGGGGCCAAGGAGGACTCACACAATATTAGGCAGGATTTTTTAGATGTTACGGCTCATTTTTGTATGTCCCATGCAAGAGCTGTCCAGGAAGAAACATCATGATTTTAAACAAATCAAACCTTTGATCAAAGATGTGAAAACATCAGTGTTGTGCCATTTTTTTATTACCTGGATTTTTTAACCTGGATTAAAATACACCACGCAGCCAGGCTTGCATTCCTCATATTCTCTGGAGAAGACCGCTAGGGAGCAGGAGTAAAACTTTATTGCAAGATAACCCACTCTTATATTGCAAAATGTCATTACACTTTAGTGTTTTGCTTTAATTGGGGCTATTCTGACATAATTTGAAGTAAGTTACCCTCAACGCTTGTAATATGATTAAATTACAAAACATTAATTTAAAAAAACATACTTATCTTAATAATGTCACATCAGTCAGTCAGTGAGAGGTCAAAATTTCATCATTCATTTGAATAAACCCATCATTTGGGTCAACAGTTTCAAATTCTTTGGCGTCGCCATCAGTTCTAACCACAAGTGGACAGAATACACAACAGCTACCATTAAAAAGGCCCACCAACACCTTCACTTCCTCAAGCCTGGATGTCCAACACAGTTCTCATCAGTTTCTACAGGTGTGCTGTGGTGTCAGTCCTCACATGGTGTGTTATCCTCGTATGGAACCTGTTCCAATTAGGTAAAGACAGATTTGCAAAGGGTGGTCAAATGGCTCAGAAGATCATCGGCATCCTGCTTCCTTCAATTCAAGACATTTACACCATGCCCTGCCTCAGAAAGAGGTAGGACTCTTGATGAAGGACTTGAGAAGACACTCTGGTAAGCAGCTCAGGTTGCTCCACATGCACACACCAAATTTCAGGGACAGCTTTTACCCCAATACTTTAAGTCTGTTCCACACACACTAATGTGCAATATTACTGCTAAATTCCACACCGTTATATTTGCATATACTTCATCTCTTGAATCTTGAATCAAAAAATACAGACATGAAAATTACGCTTTTAAAACCGACAAACAAATGTCAAAGGCATCTGCCTCCTTCTTAATGCACTTGTGCCCCTTTAACGTACTCGGATGCCTGAAGCTCCTCCCGCACTCCGAGCAGCGATACGGTTTCTCTCCGGTGTGAACGCGCTGGTGCGACTGGAAATTACTCAGCAGAGTAAAACTCTTCCCACACTCGGAGCAGTGAACAAGTTTCTCTCCCGTGTGAGTGAGGTGGTGTTTCTGTAAAGAAATCTTCTGATTGAAGCACTTCCCACAATCTGAGCAGCGGTATGGCTTCTCACCTGTGTGAAGGCGCTCATGCTTTTTGAGACTGCTCTGCACAGCGAAGGACCTCCCGCACTCAAAGCAGTAGTACGGCTTCTCCCCAGTGTGAATGCGCCGGTGTCTCTGAAGGTTGTTCTGTCCAGTAAAGCTCATCCCACAGTCGGAGCAATGATATGGTTTCTCTCCAGTGTGGATGCGCTGGTGGATATGGAGACTGACCATCTGAGTAAAGCTCTTCCCACATTCCAAGCAGCAATATGGCTTCTCTCCAGTGTGAATGCGCTGGTGTTTTTTAAGAGTACCTCGTTCTCTAAAACTCTTCCCGCACTCTGAGCAGGGATACGGTTTGACTCCTGAGTGAATGTTCTGATGTCTCTGGAGAGTAATCTTTTGAGAGAAGCTCTTCCCACACTCAGAGCAGCAATACGGTTTCTCTCCAGTGTGAACGCGCCGATGCAATTGAAGATTTTTCTGTTTATTAAAAGTCTTCCCGCACTCAGAGCAGCGATGAACTCTCTTGTTGGTTTTACTTTTCATTGTTTGCCCACAAGATGCGTTAAGAGCACCAGGTGATGTTGGCTTAGCACTTGAGCTTCTTCTAGGTGGCATATTTGGCATATTCCTCTTGTTTGCATCTACTGGATTTGAGGAGGTAGGTTTAAACCATGTAGGAAGGTATATACATGGAGCAGATGTCATGCACCATGTTGTCATTCATTTCTGGAGGAGAAAAAGAAAAACAATATTCAAAATACAAAAGAAAACCCGGTACAATCAAGCATTTTCTAGGAACTAAAACACAAATGTAATAATCTCTATATTTTCTGTTTGCTTTTTTTTAATAATGGGAGATTTTCTGCTCAGAGTAAAGGGGTTGCTCTATAACTGCCAATCTAGAAAGTCCAATGAATGTTCACTAAAGTACCTGAATATATTCCACATCATTGTATAATTAACACTCTGCATATGCCCACCCAACATTGTTGCCATGATAATGCATGTGTGTGTAAAACCCTGGCAGTCAAATTCTACTGCCTTATCAGGAATGCCAAGGAGAAGGGTATTACAGGTTTTAAACCAGGATGCATGTGGGAAGCATGTTGTAGAGCTGATGAAGAGTTTTCAAAAGAAATGCATTGGTGCCTTGAAACATGCACCAAACTAAATGACCCTGTAGCTCTCATAAGTTATGAAACCAGCACTTTCAAATTAACCCAGAATGAGACTCTAGCAAGAGAGGAGGAATCCAAAGTCTTGAAATTAGGCCGCCAAGGTGTATGGCATAGTTGGTAGACAGAGATTCACACACCTGAGCAGAGATCTGGAACTATCCACAAGTCTAGATCTAGTCCTTTCTGCACTCCATTTACAATACTCTCCCAACACCTGTACAAATGGAGCTTAACAGACACCCCTGCAAGTGTAGAGAACCTGACATCAAGCCAGGTTGCACTCCAGGTTGCCAAGAAATATACCTGGAGGCATGATCAGGTCCTCAGAGAATCTAAAAGTCACTCTTTGCATGTTTGGGTTTACCCTCATATGCAGTAGGCAGCATGTTTGGCTTTACCCTCATATGGTCTTGGAAAATGGTAGCTGATCTGGACAGATGGTTCATATTTCCAGGTGTAGCACCACAAACAAGACCTCGTCTTGTGATCACCTTTTATTATTGAACCTATTTATTATCGAACTGACAATACCTGGGTCAACCAAAAACAGATGGTGACATCTTGAGAGACTGTTGACATCCAAGGATAAAAGACCCCAGAGCTGAGGACCTCTTACTCTCCAACATACCACACGGTGACGCAAGATGTTGAAGCGTAATGCAGACAAACAAAAACAAAGAAACCTTTGATCATGATATAGATAAGATCAGATAATCTATGCAGTTGATAGGGAGAAAACTGGCATTGTAAAAGACCACTTTTTCCAGTGAACGGAAAACACTACCTGAGCAGTTCAGAGCAACTAGTAGAAAAGCCTTCAACAATTCAGAGGTCCCAACAATTAGAGGGATGAGGGGGTGGGGGGTAATCTGTTAAAAGCATTTGTGGCCAAATCATACAGATTTACAGATAAAATGCTTGAGAATCAGGAAGCAGGAAGGGTAACCTGCCCCAAAGAAATGGTGGAATAAAATCCTATAAATGCCCATATGGACAATCATCAGTGGAGACCACTTGGACCAAGTGAGATAATGAAGCCTACCCCGCACTCATATATCACCATAAACATCAAGAAATTGTCTTGGAAAGAGGTATCAGAAGTAGTAATGGAGAGCCTCAGACTGTGGAAGGATGTTTCGCAGCAAAAGAAACAACTGTCTATACTGTTTCATACCATCTCTTCACTGGATGTAAGGAAGAATAAAGGAAACATTTCCTTTTCAGTACTTGCACTACCAGAATCCCCCTCAGAAGTCATCAGCAAGGAGAAGGATATGAGAAGTGAAAGTGACCATTCGGTCATACGTGAACACACCACAGCACATAATGTGAACAGCACAAAATTCTTCCTCTGTATTTAACCCATTTACCAAGTGAAGCAGCGGGCAGCCAGGAACACAGCACGCGGGGAGCAGTGTGTGGGGACGGTACCTTACTCAGGGTACCTCAGAGGTGCTTAGCAGTCTTGGGAATCGAACCCACGACTGATCGCAGGGCCCTAACCACTAAGCTATCAGCTGCCCCTGGTAAAAGGCTGGCCTTTAAAAGGCTGGCCTTGATCAAAGTTTATGGTTTAATTCCCCATATGTTGATATGACAATGACAGCCTCTTTGGACCATATGGTATAATAAAATGGATATATAAGTGGGGGGCGCGTTTGGGGGACACACTGAATGTAATTTAGTGTAAAATTGTGAAAACAGTATGTAAACCGTTCAATATGGATATATACTTGGATCAACCATCCACAGTAAACATAAACTGTCTGCATTTGAACACCTGCATATATAACCTGGATGTCATGCACATTCTTTTGTTAAGATTTCTGTTTTATGAACAAATAATGTCTTAAATCTCTGATTAATCGGAGCACGTTTGTACACAAGAAATAATCCTCTCCTCAGACCGCAAAATAGGCCCCAAAAGGGTCTCTGCTGGACATGCAAAACATGTAAACAGTGTATATTACACCTACAGACCTGCAGCTTTCGTTTTCTCCTGTTTTGCTGGTTGGAGAACCACTGACTGAGCACCCCCGCCTGGACTGGAGCCTCATGCTGGCACCACGTGATCCCACGGATTCGGGCAAACCCCGCCCCTGCGCTACGATTGGTTGGTGGTTCACCCAAGCAGAATCACTGATTGGTCACTGATTTTATATGTACGTATATAAATGTATGCATGCATATGTGTGTAAGACTTCTGGTTGATTCTGGTGGTAGTGTCAGTCATGCTGTTCCTCCTATGGTGTAGAGTATACAGTATATACTGGTGCGGAGTGCAGTACACAAAATATACTCATGCAATGTGTAGTGCACAGTGTATACTGGGGCAGTGTGTAGTGTACAGTATATACTGATGCAATGTGTAGTGCACAGTATATACTAGTGCAGTGTGTAGTATACAGTGTATACTGGTACAGTGTGTAGTATACCGTATATACTGGTGCGGTGTGTGGTATACAGCATATACTGGTACAGTGTGTAGTGTACAGTATATACTGGTGTAGTGTGTAGTGTACAGCATATACTGGAGCAGTGTGCAGTATACAGTATACAGTACACAGTATATATGAGGGCAGGGTGCAGTATACAATATATATGAGGGCAGGGTGTAGTATACAGTATATATATGGGGGCAGGGTGCAGGATACAGTATATATGAGGGCAGTGTGCAGTATACAGTGTATATATGGGGGCAGGGGGCAGGATACAGTATATATGGGGGCAGGGGGCAGTATACAGTACATATGGGGCAGGGTGCAGTATACAATATATATGGGGGCAGGGGGCAGTATACAGTATATATGGGGCAGGGTGCAGTATACAATATATACAGGGGCAGGGTGCAGTATACAGTATATATGGGAGCAGGGTGGAGTATAAAGTACATACTGGTGAAGTGCGCAGTATACAGTATATACTGGTGCAGTGTGTAGTATACAGTATTTACTGGTACAGTGTGTAGTGTACAGTATATACTAGTGCAATGTGTAATATACAATATACAGTATATATGAGGGCAGGGTGCAGTATACAGTATATATGGGGGCAAGGTGCAGTATACAGTATATATGGGGGCAGGGTGCAGTATACAGCATAAAAAAGTCAAAGTAAACCTTACTGTCATCTCAACTTTATACATGTATGGAGCTGCTGCAGATTTTACAATGTACAAAAGGCACATACAATACATATACAAATAAACTGTAAATATAAACAAAACGCAGTTTGCACTTTATATGTGCAAATGACCATGAGCAGTTCAGTATAAATATACAGTCATGAAAATACAGAAACTACAGTACAAGTGTAACGGATGTGCAAGGAACTGCATGCCCATTTTAAAAAAGTGATGTGTAAAGTGCAAAGTTTACAGTTCAGGTGTGTGTTGGGGGAGTGGTGGGGGGCAATAGTGTTTAAAAAGTAAAATCTGTTGCAGTGCAAACTGTTCAGAATCCGCTGCAAAATGTATAACGTTAAAACTCCATTTTATTAAAATATAAACAAAATTTTAAAAACAAAACTCGAAACTCGAAACCAAACTCGGGTGCATTCTCAAACATCTCCTTGCTCCCTACATAGTGCACTTACCAAATGATGAAATTCTGGTTTCTACACTAAAACCGTGCACATTTAGTCCAGTGCAGGACTGTGCTCAGTGAGGCCCACATGACTGTTTGATAATCACAGTATGCATTGGATGCAGGAGGTCGTGGTTTAATTCCTACTTAGTGCACTAGGTAGGGAGCAAGGAGCCGTTTGGAACTGACCCTCAGCCGTTGCTGTTACTGTGGCTGGAGACCTTCAGAGGAGGAGTTTGGGCTGATCCCAGTTCTTCAACAAGGAACTGAAACATGTTCGGGTTGTTCTACAGGTTTCATTTCGCTGCTGTGAGACTGAGGTGGTCAAGTGAGGAACTTTTAAGATCTACAGGCTCGGTGAACCTCTGAGCTCCTCTGAGTGGATCTGAGGAGGAGCTGCTGGTGAAGGACAGGACTGACCCTGACTTTGAACATTAAACAGCCCCCGTCTCTCTCTGCACAGAAAATGAGTGACTCTTTCCTCAGCCCACTCACTCTGATCGGTGTTGGAGCCAGTTTTGCCTTCTCATCCCTTTTCTACAGCCATTACCAGAAGAAGAAGCTGGAGGTGCAGAAGCTGAAGGTAGGCCAGCACCTTCACCTTCTCTTTCACCTGAACTCCAGCACAGAGACGAATATGGTGTAATTCAGGGTTTACCACTCCTCCCTCAGATCCAGGCCCAGTGGGCAATAAGATAAATAATAATAAAGAACCAAAATAAAAAATAATTTATTTTCAATCTAAAATACACAGTATAAAGACTCACAGGCCTGCAGTCTTTACCCGTGAGCTCCAAGGAGTGGCAGTGTCTCAGACTGGGAACTGAATGGTTTCTGTTTCAGCCTGTAAACATGTGATTACAGTTTTCCTCAACGACTTTGGCGTAACCTTGAAAAAGTGACTTTTGCACACTATGTTTTGAAAATATTTAATATAATTGGAGAAATGAGCAGAAACAATTGAGTAGAACTGCAAACGCCAGGCTGAAGATTGTCCAGCTCCAGTTCCTGACTGGTTTCTGTTTCATGTTGAGTCCTACATGAGGCTTGGAGCAGTGTTTGTTGATGATGGATCATCTTCTGAAGCCAGGTGTAACCATGAAAAAGTGACTTTTGCACACTTTGTTTTGGAAATATTTAATGTAATTGGAGAAACGAGTCGAAGTAATTGAGTAGAACTGCAGACACCAGGTAGTCCAGCTCCAGTACCCTCACCTTCATGAAAGCAGGATGGTGGATAAAGACTGTGTTAAAATGTGCAGCGCAGAGAAAAATAAGGTGTAATTCAGGGTTTACCAGTCCTGTTTAGCTCCAGGCCCAGTTCTAGAGTTCCTCAAGAGGGGCAATCAAAGTTATAGGACAATTTTATAAATAATAATAATAAACTGCCGGTAGGCCACCTCCTGCTTGGATCTGACAGACGTTTAAGCTATAAGGAGTGACAGTGTCTCAGCCTGGGAACTGAATGTTTTCTGTTTCATGTTGAGTCCTACAGGACGGCGTTAGAACATGGCTTGGAGCAGTGTTTGTTGATGATGGGTCATCTTCTGCAGCCAGTCATTTAGATAAAAAGACATGGTGGAATGTCAGTGTTGGTACAGTACAGTCCCAGTGACTTTGGCATCACCTTGAAAAAGTGACTTTTGCACTCATTGTTTTAAATATATCTAATATAAACAGAAATGAGGTGAAGCAGTTGAGAGGAACTGCAAATGCCAGGCTGCCTGCAACAAGAAGCAGAACCTGAAGGCCAGAACAGTAATCACTTGGGTTGGCAAAGCTACTGTCCACCTCTAGGTCAGGCCTTGTTCATTACCAAACTCCTCAAGGGGGTATAAATGGGCATAAAGCTCATAAAGATCTCAAATTTTAACAACAGAGAGAGCAGATATGTTCTCGCAGATACATTTGTACAGCCCAAAGCCAGTCTCAACTCTCCAGGGAGGACTTTACTTCACTGTCCCTCCAGCTTAGGAACAAATGAAATGTTTTCTTATCTTCAGTCGTTTCCTTTTAACGCGTGTTCTCTTTCTTCATCAGGAAATCCCAGTCTTTCAGGCCGATCAGCACCTGCAGAAGATCCTCACCGCCTCCCTGGACAAGAGGCTGCATTACGTAGCTGTGGAAGGTCGCTAACAAGCAGTTGAAGCTTATACCCCACCAATTAACATGATGCTAAATTAATTCTTTTAAATGCCTTTTGTTTATATAATTAATGACTAAAAATATCTGTTAGCTTTAATCTTGATCATGAAGTTTAGCTTCTTTAGTTGTGACACTGGAGCTACCAGACTAATGTGGCTAATGGAAGCTTAACACCCACTGTTTAGCACAATGGCATAATGAATTTCTGTGTCTAATCAGAAATAAATCATCTTCTTATCTGGAGATTATGGAGTCTGAAAAACCCCTTTAGGAGAAGTAAGGAGCAAAAGAAAAAATCAACATGAGAGATTAGAGGAAGCTCTTTCTCAGGAGCTGAATTTAAGAAGCGGGAGAAAATGGTCAGAATCTCATATTGATGATAAACTGAGTTCAGTTCTGTTTAGGAGAAACAGGCTGGACTGAGATGATGTTATTCTGGATTTTCCTTTTCTCCGGGAAGTGCCGAGGGTGATGTTTGTTGTGTCTTGTGTGCAGGTGTGGTCCAGCCGGGGGGTGAGCCGTTGGCTAGCCGGTACGTGCCACGGTGCTTCGGGGTCGTACAAAAGGTGACCACTCTGGAGCACTGGAAAGTCCTGAACTATTCAGGATCATGGTTAGTGCTTTGATCACTTTTACTCTCTGAACCAATAAAATGAAAAAGATTCATGAAGAAAATGCTTAAGCAAAACCTCGGTTGCTATGGTTCTCTGGTGTTGCTAGGGTATTGCTAGAGGTTGCTGTGGTATCCCAAATGGTTGCTAGAGTGGCCAGGATGTTATTATGGTATATAAGGTGGTTGCTAAGGTGTTGCTAGATGGTTGCTATGTTATCTCAGGTGGTTGTTAGGTGGATGCTAGGGCATCCAATGGTGTTGATGGTGTATTGGTACTGTATTTGTATTATCCTCATATAAGCCTCTAATAGACTTGCTAATGTGGTTTCCGACAATGTATGACTTACTGTTATGTATAAACATGGACTGAAGTACTATTAATAAAATAAACAAATTACCAAAACTAAGGTGTTAGCATTATTAATGGGTCTAGGCTCATTATGTGGTAAAAGAGGGTCTTTTAAACCTGAAAGTACATTTCCAGAAAGGATACATACAAATTTATTAATAAAAACTATGCATTTTTAACAAAAAAATCTGAAGACCCCTCTAAACAACACTGCAGTTAACTGTCAGTCACTAGATTCCTTGTTTAAAGGGTACAAACTATAAAGAGCTGCTGTACCTTTGTTATGATTATGTATTATGTATAAAATGAATGATTATATATTTTGCAAAAGAAATCACTAAAATTGAAAAGGAATTTATCGCCCCCACTGGGGAAAACGGTGTAAGTCAGTGTTTTCTATTCGTTCGAGGTGGGCTGTTTTACCTGAACTGCTAAGAATTCTGATCCGGCATCAGAGGTCCCATGTTATAAAATACTGGTTGAACTTCATGAACTGATGAGACTTGTTCTTGGGTCAGTGTTTTTGGTCTTAAATCCCTGGTGAACGTGCGTCCTTACTTGTTTTGTCCTGCAGGGTCTCCAAAACAGTGAACGCCAAGGAGACGAACAACAGCGTCCCGTTCCAGCTGGTGCAGCCCGGCTCGTACCTGAGCGAGGTGTGTGTGAAGGTGGAGTCCCCGTTGGAGGCGACAGGGGATTACCTGGAGCAGGTGCACAGGTGTGTGACCGAATCCCACCACCAACAACAGCTAAAAACATTCAGCATGAAGGTAAAGCATGCTGTACCGATCTGATACTCAGTACCTGTATCTTTACCAATAGGGGCCAAAATCAATGGATCTGATATCAGAAAAACCCTGAATGATCTCGTAAACTCTGAACTACACTCTAATTGACGCGCCGTAAAGAGAAACACAGATGAGGACACGAGTAACACAGACGAGCAGCAGGGCTGCGTCCCAAACGGCTCCCTGCTCCCTACATAGTGC
>JBBPCZ010062938.1:0-12328 GCA_037974445.1 Brycinus macrolepidotus | reverse complement strand
GAGAGCGTGAGGAAGAGAGAGAGAGTGAGAGAGAGAGAGAGCGTGAGGAAGAGAGAGAGAGTGAGAGAGAGAGAGAGCGTGAGGAAGAGAGAGAGAGTGAGAGAGAGAGAGAGGCAAAGCGCTGCTAGTTAGCAAGCAAACCACAGCAGGTCTTGGCGGAGCTGCAGATGTAGCACGAAAAAGATCCTGACGAAGCACATCTCCGCCTGACACGTCAACACACACACACACACACACACACACACACACACACACACACACACACACACACACACGGTACGTGGAAAGCTCGTCTGACCACAGCTTGATCCCCAACACGGCTTTCTGCTCTGCTTTACTTCACACAACTGACTCCATGCTCCGCCCACCCTTCCATAGATACTGTTGCTATGTTTTTGCTGTGTTAGTTAAAAATCCTAATAAACCTAAAGAGTGTGTCAAAACACTCTTACATTTACATGTAAATGGAAAAAACACAACTACTATCATCAGTCCAGTACTGAAACTGCAGCCGAAGTTACAGCTCGGCGTCTTTGTAGCCCTGAAGCACCTACAGGAACCTACAAGTCATTATAAAGGCGTGCTTAGCAGTGTGAGCGTTGTCCACAAGGGGGCGCTTTCTATTAAAGTCAAGCAATGTAGCTACACACTTCACATATAAAAGTAAAAAGATTGATTAATAATACAATCAACTATTGCTAGATTACTCAACTATTAATGTAACCAAAAGTGACAGCCCTAATATCGTTTCATGCCTAAATATTGAAAATATTAATTCTACACGTAAAAAAGTTATACACAGGGATGGTACGGATAGAATTTCATCAATAATGACAGCGACGCTGACACTGGTTATCAATACTGATTCTTTTATTGACCCTCCTCTCAGAATGGATCAAATTCAAACAATACTCAACCCTTGAGATGTCACATGAAAAGATGCGAAGTTATTTTATTATGACTTTTATTGGAGAAATAAGATAAATAAACTGTGTCCTGAGGTTACTGTGTACAGGGGGTCCTCGGGTTACGACACAGTTCCGTTCCTTCGACAGCGACGTAACCCGAATTACGAAACTCCTCCTAGCCTAAGTCACTTACCTATCCTAACACAGCTGTAAAATCTTAATCTAGAACATAAAAACACAATTAAGCCACAGAAAAAGGAAAAGGAAAACTCCCTCACTCATACGCCACGTTACTGCGTATTCTTCCGCCGCAAGCAACCAAACTAGTTCGCCCATGTAGTCCGTAAGTACGACGCTAACGGCGTGAGCTGAAACACTCACGTCTCAATTTTTAAAAGTTTTTATGGGAGTGAGCGGCATAAACTCGAAACCGTCGTAACCCGAGGACCCCCTGTATATAATGAGGGAGGAGCGATCACGGGGTGTGGGGTCGTCCCATCCCTTCCCTCCCACTGATCAAGTCCAGCATCAGTCATTTAAAAACACGTGACACAGAGGCCCATTTCTCTTTAAAACAACTGTGACAAACGAGGACTTTACCTTCCACCATGCCCAGTGAGGAGGAGGGTAAGAAAGGTCAAAAATTCTCCAAAGCTCACTGTTCGAGAACTGCAGCAAAGAGTGGCATCTCAGGGTCACCAAGTCTCCAGAAGAACCACTAGACACCATCTACATGCCAGCAGGTTGTTTGGGGAAAAGCCTTTTCTGTCCAACAATCACAAACATAAACGTGTGGAGTTTTTAGAATGCATTAACGCTGCACAGACACCAACAGAGCTTCTGTACTGACCAGTCAGGAACCAGGACCAGTTTAATACCACTTTTCCATAAACATCCCTAGTTATACACCGATGGAAATCATTTTTTAGTTGTGAAATCAAGCTAATTCCACACTGCTATCCGTACTGATCAGCTTCAACAACAGGGACAACAATCTTAGTGTAGCATCCTAAACGAGAAACACTTAAAACTGCAGCAGAAACATAAAGGACACTTGTATTGGTTGGTTAGTGTCGGGCCTGGTTTCTCAAACTTCACGAAGCTTCTGCAGAAGTCAAAATTCAGTCAGTTTTACACACGTTACGAGAACAGTCAAAAAATCATGGCATGTTCAAAGCAAGCAGGTCCTGATTTTTCTTTGGGAAGCGACTACCTAACAAAGCAGACTCACAGGATGAGCCAGAGGCAAAAAAAAAACATCGCCCATTCACTCGAAATTACAACTCCTCATACATTAAATTCAGCTTTATCTCTAGTGATAGTTCCCCCCCGAAACCCATCTGTGTCATCTGATAGACTGTGCTAAATTACGAGGCTATGAAATAAAATTAAAAAATAAAAAAAAAACATAAAACTTAAGTGGAAAAAAAAATCTAGGTTACTTGGTTCTTATATATAGGCATAGACCCATAATAATAATAAAAAGTCTAATTACTACATATATATATTTACAGGTCATTTGGCAATAATCTCAAATTTAGCCAAAGAACTGCTGTTAGGTCTGTTTAATATTGTTCTTATGTTGCCTAATAATACTAATATTAATAGTAATAATAACAGTAGTAGTAGGAGTATGATAATGATTATTATTATTATTATTTATCTATCCAGGTGCACGCAGGGGAGGGGGGTGGGGGTGGAGCGGCAGATGTGTTGGGGGGCGTGCGCTGGGGGTGTAGGCCCATGCAGGGTCTTGCAGCCCCAAAGCCGGACATGAGTGGGCCCCAGGACAAAGACATTTGAGAAAAGCTGGTGTAGTGGATAACATCACTGAATTCCAAGCAGGAGAGCTGGGTTGGATTCCTACCTTGGGCAACACACCACTACACCAGTAAGAGTCCCCACTACACTAATAAGAGTCCTTGGGCAAGACTCCTAACACCACATTCACCTACATCTGATTGGCTCAGGATGAATTACACCAGTACTACCAAGTACTGAACAGTTCCATGTTCAGTAACTAGGTAGCTGGTCAAATAAACATGCTTATTAGTCTAGACTAGATTAGTCTTCATTACATTCCATATGTATATAATTAATGCTAGCAACTCAGGTTTAAGCCACGCCCACTTTAAAAAACATCATTTAAGAACTGGTACTGAAGTGAAGGTACATGTACTGATGCTCACATTAATAAGCATGCCTGTTGGCCTAGACCAGCGGTCCCCAACCTATTTTCACGGACCGGTATAGACACAGCTAAAAACAAAGTGCGTTTGTTTTTTACTCATTTTTGCTAGCTTGTGGGCTACATTTTTGACGTACCGTATCACGTGACCGAGACGAGCGTTTTTTTCAAAATAAAAGATCTTTCAGACTCAGACAATCAATAAAATATTTTTATTCTGTCTTTCTGTGCGGCCCGGTACCAAATGACTCACGGACCGGCCCGGTGGTTGGGGACCTCTGGTCAAGACTGCCGACTGGCCGCCTTCATTACATTCTGCATGCATATAATTAATGTCAGCAACTCACAGTCATTTCTGGTTTAAGCCACACCCACTTTTAAAAAGTACAGTTTAAGAATTGGTACTGAAGTAAAGGTAAGAGTATTGGTACCGGTACCAAAAATTTTCGGCAATATCCTGCTGGGACAACCTTCTTTCCCACTTAATCTTCTCCTGGGGGGACAGATACCACCACGACTGCATGACTGGTTAATGACAGGAGTAACGATGCACTGAAACAGCGTGATATGCAAAACTGTGACAATATGCATTGTGGAGAACAACTGCTCTATTAATTATGATATTTGATGTATGTGTATAGTTTAGAGTGTTAAACCAGCACGGATCAACAGCCCAGTCCAGCACTTCCACCTCAAACACCCAAACCCTCTACCTTCCTGTTCTAGTTTCATTAACAAATCGCCGCAGAAATGAATACAATCACTTCATTCAAATTTCATTCTACATACTATAATATTGAATTTTCACTCTTACTTTGTTGAAAATGTGGTGACTGATCCCTGAATCATCTATCGAACCGATTCATGAATTGATTGTTTCGATTAAGTTTAAAAATGACAAAGTCCAGGCTCCAAACTGGTTCCTACTACTGTCTGATGCACTTTTCTCCATATTTATGGCCAGTATTTACATACAGTGAGAAATTCCCCATAAGCAAGTATGTTTAGTTGGAATATATAGTATAATTTATTATCTTAGTTTAGCCTTTCCAAATTTCCCTTTAATGTGTTTGATCAATTTCTTGCCCAGTCTGAACATCGACTCAGGGGCTTGTATTTATGTGACAAAGAAATAAAGAGTCTTGAATCCTGAAATGGGATGAATTTGGCTTTCAGCCTTGTAGCTTCAGTGAAGAAGAAATAAAATCTCAGACTCCAGCATGTCTTGTCTGGTGGACTAAATGTGGGGTAAAGGGGGAGATTGTGTAAGTCTGATCTTAAGCAAAGCCCGAGTTTATCCAGTGAGCGTAGAGATAAGGGACATTCCAATTGGGCAATCCTCTCTCTGGGCCTAAATGACCACCCCCCCACCTCTGAAAATGTTTTTTTTTTCTTCTGGACTAACGTGCTGTACTGGTATGACCACATGTGCCATCTTTTTGTTTCTGTAAACTTGGTTAATCAGGGCCAAAGCAGCTCTGCAACTGTGGGATCAATGCAGGGGCGACGGAAGCAGCTCTACTCAGACCACTGATTCTGTGAATGGATCATTACACCACAACTAAGCATCTGATTAACCAAAAATAAAAACACTCTTAAAGAGCCCATATCATTACAAACCATATTTTCTTTCCTTTGTTTAAATGAAAGAGTTGAACGCAGAACATAAACACTGTTAAAATGTACTATTTACTCCCTGAGCATATATGGAAATTTAATTTTTGAATTTGTGATGTCACAAAGAACAATGCATTTACACATATCCACCATCATTATTTACATGAGCCGACAGCAGTTCAGTCCCGCACGTTCATGCTGAAGTCATAAAGAGTGTTTCGGACTGGACTGCTCATTTACATATGTCAGTCTCGACAAAAACAGCCCTTTTTCATTCTAAGGGATAAAGTGGGGCAGGAAAATGCATTTGTAGAAATGAATTATGACCGTTTTTGGTATGTAAAACAAAATCAAATGAAATGTAAGGTATGGGCTCTTTAAAGAGGCCAAAATGGACCAATTACTCGCCAGTCCATACAGTCCATATATGAAAAATTAGCTGAAAAAACATCCCGTTCTGAAATGAGTTTTTGTGATGTCACACAAATAAGACTTGAAAATATCCGCCCAGCAGTTTAGCTCCGCCTACTCACACTGGAATCAGAACGCAGCTCATTTACATACAGCAGCTTTAAAGGCACAGTAACAAAAACGCCTGTTTGTTTCCAAGGCACAATGAACTGGAATTGTTACATAAAAATGAATTACTGGTACAGAAAACCACGCAAATGACATTAAACGGACTGTCACTCCTTGCAATGTGACAATATGACATAAAGCACTCACACACACACCTACATCCACACACTTCTGAAACACACCCAGACAATCCTCGCAAACCACTGGCCACTTAACAGCGATGCCGTCCCTCTTCATTTCACAATAGAAACACAATCAGACACTCCCACCATGGCTGCAGGAGGACAACCTCACATTGTGACTGCAATAAAGTAAACAAAACACTGGTGAGTTATGTGACGTGTTCAAAGACTGGCAATCATGACCTCAATCTAAACTTTTTACAGTCATATTACATGACTGTGATAGGTCGGGATCCTCCCAGCATCTGATTGGTTAACTCTGATCGGTTAAAGGGTTCATTTGCATAATGCAGTCATATCAATAGGCCATTAACAGACTAATATTTACATTTGAAAATGAACCACAATTTCAAGTCTGTCCACTCGTTTTAGATTCAGTGCATTTTCTTAATCAAAATACTGAACAAAACCAGTTCTACACATCCCAGCATGCCTCGGATGTCCCAAAGTGCTGTAACGGCTGTACTGTACTGGGGGATGCCAACTCCCTCACTCATACTCCGCGTTACTGCGTATTCTTCCGCCACGGGAAACCAAACAAGTTCGCCCACGTAGTCCGTAAGTACGACACTAACAGCGTAAGCTGAAACACTCACGTCTCAAATTGTTTGCGTTTTTATGGGAATGACCATCGTAAACTCGAACAGTTGTATGTCGAGACTGTCCTACCCCAAGGACCCCCTGTATCGTATAAAGAGTTGGACTGGATTATTGCTTACCTTAAAAGTAGCGAGTGTTTAGATATATGGATAGATAGATAGATAGATAGATAGAAACTTTATTGATCCCCAAGGAGAAATTCAGGGCCAGGTTTATGTTCCGCCGCTAACCTGTGGTACAAGTTCAGTTGAGGATTTAAACTGAATTCCTCCAGATTTTAGAGCATTCACACTGTTCAGGGATCAGCTACACTGATTAGTGAGCAGTGACGCGCAGGGCCGACCCCGAACCTGCGGATCCCGCCGGTTGGGTGAGTCCAGGCCAGGGTGGGTAAAAAAGTGATAGTTCAGTAATGAATAACTCTCAGAAACACTGCTGGTCACGTTTAGGTTGTGGATTAACAAATATTTTTGCAGGGTGGGGTGGTGGGGGTCAAAAAACCCAGACATCACTATTAGCTAGCTAGCTAGCTCAGCTCGGCAGGGCTAAATGAGTGCCTGAGGAGACACCCAGCTTCTTCACCTTACCATCGATCAGCACTCAAAACTAGTGCGTATTACACATTTTGCTTCTCTGCTGTCATTTTAACACCTTTCACTAATTTCTCTTCAGTATTTCAAAGAAAAGTGGCGAGATGTGGAATCACAGGGTGGAGTTTAGACTGGGTTGACTAGGTTACTTACAACTATCCTCAAATCAGCCTGAAGAACCATCAGGAGTCCAGCCGTGTTCTAGTGGGTTCTGAAGGGTTAACAAAAAACAAGACTTTCAAATACTAAACACCAATATACGAACAAATACTGGAATTACTCAGCGGCCTTGGATGTCCATGTCGTAAAAGCCAATATCGTAAGAACTATCAAGACTTCTGTTTACCAATACCGATACTGAAACCTTCAATATTATCAGAGACTAAAACTATGCTTTAAAATAAGATAACAACAGATAAGACACAGATAACAACATCTCACATTGTGGGTGTGTGCTAACAGGACAGATTCAGATTGGATTTATTCTCTCGTTCTGTCCGATCCCATCCAGCACTTTCTACTGACGTTGGTCTGATACCTCTAATGTTGTAGTAAACCTCCATCCAGTTATAAGAAACCCAACTATCTGACCGTATTTGGTAGAGCAAGACAATCCCACATCCACATCGACCTCCCACTTAGGAACCATTTCAGCTGCTTGCCAGAACTGAGGTGATGCTTTTCTTGTTCATATTACACTACACAACCCCTTTCAAACACTCCCACCAAACCACAGTACACTAACGCTCCGCTCCAGCTGTCTGAAGCCTTCCACTGAACGCCGCCAATTCAAGGTGCACACAGCTTGTGGAATCTCCACAGGTGAGCTCTGCAAGAAGAGCATGAGCCTAAGGTCACCAAGCCCAACTCCTCAAGTCTACAGCCCCTCCAGCATGGAGCCGCAGAGCAGCGCGAGGGATGAGTTGGAGTTACCTTTGTGGTCTGAAACTAATCCCCGAGACATCCGGACCTGACCTCACTAATGCGTCTACAGTCAGATCCTCCCGGCAAACATCTAGCGTGGTCTTCCCAGAAGAGGAGATGTTACTGCAGCAAGAAGGAGAACAAACTCCCTCTATTAATAACCCTGATCTCAGAAGACACCCTCCATGAGCACGTCTACTGGCATCTCCAAACCTCTGGACACCCCGCGTGTGAAAGTGAAGTGACCATTTGTCATACGTGAATACAGCACAGCACACAGTGTGAACAGTGTGAAATTCTTTCCCTGCATTTAACCCAAGTGAAGCAGGGGCAGCCAGGAACACAGCGCCCAGGGAGCAGTGTGTGGGGACGGTACCTTGCTCAAGGGTACCTCAGTGGTGCCTCTAGCAGACTTGGGATTCAAACCCACAACCTTCTGATCACAGGGCCAATTCCCTAACTACTAGGCCACCAGATGCCCCAGTGTGTGTGTGTGTGTGTGTGTGTGTGGTTTATTCTGTAGACCCTGGCTGCTCTGGCAGGTGTGCTGGATTGTGTCAGCAGCAGCTTGGTGGTCGAAAACCCTGCATACAGGACAGAAAGATGATCTCACAAGAAGAGCGTAAACATCACAGGGAGAGGACACACACACACACACACAGAGAAATCCTTGGCCTCTTTCAGGGCAGGACAGGCCCCAGATCCGTGCTGGAGAGTCCCAGGAACCCTGAAACCCTGAGAAGAGAGCTGTGGAGAACTGAGGCCTGCAGGGGAGCTCCATCTCTGCCAGCCCCAGACTCTGACTTCCCTGCTGCACAAACAAAACACACCTTTACCGACGTCTCCCTGTCTCAAACAACACTCCACACACTCAGCCCTCCGGCTGGAGAGGAGAAGACACCCTCCAGCCTGTGTGTGTTTTAAAAAACCCGAGAGTTCAGACAGCAGACTGGTGAAAAAGCCTGTTTTGATTCTCAACACAGGGAGCTAACGCTAGCTAGCCGCCTCACAGCTAGCCTGCTAACCCATAATTTACTCCTATTTCCTTCTCTCGGTTCAACACAAACACTCCTGTTTCGTTTCAAACGCTTTTTTAGTCTGACAGCACGGCAAACACCCGCACAAACAGATTTAGAAGTGTCTCTGAGAGTCTGTCTGCTCGTACATTAGCGTTAGCCACCCTTTTTTAGCCTTAGCCATACTAGCGTTAGCCGTTAGCTCGACGGGGGAAGAAGCCGAGGATCCGTTTGTGACAATATGTCATTATTATTGAATGTTATAATTATTGTTGTTATTATTTACTCCTAAAAAGTGTCCGCCTCCGTTACTCTACGCTGGGTCCGTGTCAGGCTGGGAGGAGCCCCCAAGCGAAGCGGAGGGGCTCCGGTTCTCTCCGGCAGGGCCTCCTCTGTCTCTCCCCAGCAGCTGTCACCGGGATCCAGCGGGAGGAGAGGAGCAGCTCAGGCCGGGCGAGGCTACACCAGAGCCGGACACCGCGCTCGGCTCACCCCGCTGTCTGGAGGGGAGGATCTCCGGGACTAAACCTGTCTCTCCCCCCGGGTTCGGCTGCTCTCGGTCTGACCTAGAGGGTCAATTTTTAGCCAGAAGACATGAAAACAATTTCTCCCCCCTCTCTCCGTCTCTCTCTCTCTCTCTCTCTCACACACACACACACACACACACACACACATATATACATACAGACACACACTCACAGAGCAGAGCGGCCATTCCGGGCTGAACAATAGAGACCCCGCGCTGCGGAGAGTACCGGCGGGGCTGGACGGTTCGGTTCCCCCCCGCTCCTCCTCCTCCTCCTCCTCCTCCTCCTCCTCCTCCGTTACTGTGTGTCACCGTCTCTCGCCCCGATCGCCCCCCGTGAAACGCGCACTAAGCCCCGGGTTATGCTGCGTTACCTCCCGAGGTGTTCCTCCTCCACCCCGCGCTGCCTCCTCCTCCTCTCCTCTCCTCCTTCTTCTAATCCTCCTCTTCTTCCTCTCCTCTCCTCCTCCTCCTCTCCTCCTCTCCGCTCGTGCTGCGGCGCGCGCCCCGCCCCTGCCGCCCGGCCTGCGTCACACACATCGCGAGACCAGTACTGCACACACCACACACACTTAATACAGACCTATAACACACTTATTACACACTGTAACCTTTATTACACACGTATAACAGGGTTATTACATACTATAATATGTATTAAAGACTTATAACACATTTATTACACAATGTACAGTTATTACACACTTATACACATTTATTACATACAGAACTTTTATTAAACACTAACAGCACACTTATTACACACAACATTTATTACACACACTTATTACACAACAATTATTGCACACTAACACACTTATTACACACAGAACATTTTGTACACGCTAACACACTTATTACAAACAGAACATTTATTACACACATACTTTTTACACACAGAACGTTTATTACACACTAACACACTTATTACACACAACATTTATTACACACCAACATACTTATTACACACATTTATTACACACTAACACATTTATTACACACAGAACATTTATTACACACCAACATACTTATTACACACATTTATTACACACTAACACATTTATTACACACAGAAGATTTATTACACACTAACACACACTTATTACACATAGTACACTTATTGCACACTAACACACTTATTACACACAACATTTATTACACACTAACACACCTATCACACACAGAACACTTATTGCACACTAACACACTTATTACACACAGAACACTTATTGCACACTAACACACTTATTACACACAACATTTATTACACACTAACACACTTATTACACACAGAACATTTATTACACACTAACACACCTATCACACACAGAACACTTATTACACACTAACACACTTATTACACGCAGAACACTTATTGCACACTAACACACTTATTACACACAGAACACTTATTGCACACTAACACACTTATTACACACAACATTTATTACACACTAACACACTTATTACACACAGAACATTTATTACACACTAACACACCTATCACACACAGAACACTTATTACACACTAACACACTTATTACACGCAGAACACTTATTACACACTAACAACATGCTTATTACACACAGAACATTTATTACACACTAACACTTATTACACACAGAACATTTATTACACACTAATGACACACTTATTACACACAGAACATTATTACACACTAACACACTTATTACACACAGAACAGTTATTACACAATAACACACTTATTACACACAACATTTATTACACACTAACGCTTATTACACACAGAACATTTGTTACACACTTACGACACACTTATTACACACAGAACATTTGTTACACACTAATGACACATTACACACAACATTTATTACACACTAAAGACAGGATTATTACATATACGTTTACTACATACTACACAACTACATAGTATACATTCATTACACACAACACATTTGTTTTGTAGTGAACTCTTTTTCTACATTTATTACACACATCTCAGTAAAGCATGATGCTTCACCTTTACTTCACTGCACACACTTTTCACAGACCGCACACCTGTACACACACTACACTGAACACTGATTCAAACACACTCTACACATTCAATCAGGCACTACACACCACACACACTACCATCCCTCAACCCCATCAAATTTACACAAATCCCTCGGTCACCTCACTTCCACTGTCTCAAACCCCCAAAACCCCTCGTTCACCTCACTTCTACCGTCTCAAACCCCCAAAACACCTGGTCGCCTCACTTCCACTGTCTCATACCACTAAACCCCCTCGGTCACCTCACTTCCACTGTTTCAAACCGCCCAAAACCCCTCGACCACCTCACTTCCATTGCCTCACATCTCTCAAAACCCCTTGGCCACCTCACCTCAGCTGTCTCAAACCACCGAAACCCCTCGGTCACCTCATTTCCACTGCTTCAAACCGCCCAAACCCCTCGGTCACCTCACTTCCACCATCTCAAACCGTCAAAACCCCTCGGTCACCTCACTTCCAACGTCTCAAGCCATCAAAACCCCTCAGTCACCTCACTTCCACTGTCTCAAACCACCAACACCCCTCGGTCACCTCACCTCCACTGTCTCAAACAAACAAAAACCCCTCCGTCACCTAACTTCCACTGTCTCAAACCACCATAAACCCCTCAGTCACCTCACTTCCACTGCCTCAAACCGCCAAAACCCCTTGGTCACCTCACTTCCACCATCTCAAACCACCAAAAACCCCTCGGTCACCTCACTTCCACCATGTCAACCCACCCAAAACCCCTCGGTCACCTCACTTCTACCGTCTCAAACCCCCAAAACCCCTCAGTCACCTTACTTCCACTGTTTCAAACCCCCAAAACCCCTCAGCCACCTCACTGCCAGCATCTGAAGCCTCCCCAAAAAATCCAGAACCACCAAAACCAGCCCAAAACCTCCCAAAACCGCCAAAAATCATCTGAACCTGCCCCAAACCGTCTTCTTCTACTTTTGGCTGCTCCCAATTAAGGGTCGCCACAGGGGATCAACCGTCGCCATTTCCTTCTGTCCTTTGCATCTTCCTCTTTTACACCAACTGCCTGCATGTCCTCCCTCACATCCATAAACGTCCTTCTAGACCGTCCTCTTCTCCTCTTCCCTGCAGCTCCATCCTCAGCATCCTTCTCCTAACACACTCAGAGTCTCTCCTCAGCATCCTTCTCCCAACAC
>JBBPCZ010062869.1:0-10299 GCA_037974445.1 Brycinus macrolepidotus | reverse complement strand
GACGTATTGACTAGCACTAGCAAAGCAAGTCATTCATCAAACACTCTGAAGTGTTTAACATACTGTACAGCAGCTCAAGAGTGGAAATGCGAAATGTAAGCGAAACTGAAAAACTGTATCAAGAAATACAGAATATTTGTTCAATGAATAAATATGATAAGTTACCTTGGTGTATTTTATTACAAGAACTCATCATCCATTCATCACTTGTCTCCTATTGTTCTCTTCATTATACATCTGAGAACCGGCATTGGAGCGCCAGCGTCGTGGCCTGAAACAACACCCGAATGAATACAAATTGAGCAATTTTGGTTTCTATGCGTGACAGTTTAATCTTCTGCAGAAATTCATTGCCCTTTTAACAGCAGCAGGCACTGAGAGAGGCGAGAGTGTATTAACTATAAAATAAAGATTTTATGGGTCCCAGAAGTTGTTCAATTGCATTTGGGTCTAATTTTTTTTTCATGAGTATTTTTTTTTCGTCCAGGAAATTAAACATCAGAAGTTGCAGCTTAATTTGCCTTTCATCACAGAATTCAGCACAGTGGCTAAGAAATAGCCATTAAAAGTAATTATGTCTGTTTTTATTCCACAAGGGAACAAATATTCCAAGTGTAACATGAATTTTAGGTCATAACTAACATTTACAAGCAATGAGCTTATGGTATATGCAAAATAGCCAAACTGAGTCCCAGGACATACATTTTCATAAAGATAAGCTCATTTTTTAAATTTGAAAGTCCTATTCATGTGGTTCACCATATGTAGCACTTTAAACTGGTGTTAATGCCAGTTCCCAGAATTAATATGCTATACGCCTACCTGCAGTACTTGCATTACCAGATATACTGCTCTGTAAGTTGCTGTTACAAGTGTGGTATGGCACAAGAAGAGCTTTGCATCAGTCATTTTAAACAACACAAACCTCAGGAGTAGGAGTGCTGATCTGGAATCAGATTTTGTGAAATGTCTGTCATTAATCCAGAATCTGATCCAAGATCAGTTCTCCTTATAACAGCCCTGGTGCTGTCTGAAATGGCAGCCTGTAGTGGTGGTGTTTTTTTCAGAGCTCATGCTGAGTCACACTAAACCAAACTCACAAGTCTGTGAAAAGCTTAATGAAGAGCTGAATGCTGTTTCAGCAGGCAGAGAAAAGTTTTGTGGATGTACTTTCACTGAAATGTTTTGGGCTGTATGTATGTATGAGTGTGTGTGTGTGTGTATGTGTGTGTGTGTGTGTGTGTGTGTGTGTGTGTGTGTGTGTGTGTGTGTATAATGTATAGTAAAGTTCTGGAAAAAATACGAGGCCACTTGACTTTTTCTTAAATCAGCATTTATCACCATCTTTGTAAGGCACAGATTTCATTTCAGTGTCTGTGTCGGAATTCCAACACAAGCATATGTCCTTTTACTTAATGAGGTACTGATTAGGTGATTACCTGAACCAAATCTTATTTTACAAGGAAATGTATAAAAAAAATACTGGTGTGTTCATCACTATCCTCTCGCAATAGGACCAGTTTGGATGTCTATTAGTGCTAGTAGTACCTTAAATGTAATTGGAATAAAAAACATCTTTCCATTATGCCATGAGTTAAAAAGAAATGTTCTGAGTGAGAAGAAGAAGGGTTCAGTTTTGGCTTTTTTAGCAGAGGGATACAGTGAGCCTCAGATGCCTTCCATGCTCAAAATTTCACAAACAGCTGTTCATAAGGACAAGGTCAAGCAGGAGACACTGGGGACAACAAAGTTACAGACTGGCAGAGGGCAAAACGACTCTCCACTGACCAGGATGATCGTCAACACTGAATTCCAAAAAGAATGGCAAATGGCAGCTGAGGTTATGTGCACAGCAAGGCTGGTTCAAAACAGGTGGGACCAGGTGGAGTTGAAATCTTGCGAAGCTAGAAAAAGCCCTTTATCAATGAGAAGCAAAGAAGACCCAGACTGAGGTTTGCTAAAGACCACAGTAATTGGACCGTAGAGGACTGAAGTAAGGTCATCTTCTCTGATAAGTCCAGTTTTCAGTTTTTCCCATCATCTGGTTATCCAATGGTTTGACAGAGACCTGGATAGGCCTACAAGCCACAGTGTCTCATGCCTACTGTGAAATTCGGTGATGATCTGGGAGTGCTTCAGCAAGGCAGAAATAGGGCAGATTTTTGAATAATGCCATGTACAAGGTTGTCCTGGAAGAAAACTTGCTTCCTTCTGCTCTGATAATGTGCCCTAACTCTGAGGAAAGGGTTTTCCAGCAGGAGAGGGCTCCATGCCACACAGCCAGGTCAATCAAGGTGTGGATGGAGGACCACAAGATCAAGACCTTGGCATGGCCCAATCTTCAGACCACAACCCCCATTGAAAACCTCTGGAATGTGGTCAAGAGGAAGATGGATAGTCACAAACCATCAAATAAAGTGAATTGATTTTTTGCACCAGGAGTGGCATAAAGTCAGCCAAGAGCAATGTGAAAGGGCATGCCAAGATGCATGAAAGCTTTTGTTAAATGTCAGGGTTATTCCACCAAATACTGATTTCTGAATTCTTACTAAGTTCAGACATTAGTATTGTGCTGTTTAAAACTGAATATGCTCTTGATTTCTGTGCATCATTCAAGGTCTGTAAATACTGCATAGTTTTGTTATTTTGACCAGCTGTCATTTTCTGCAATTAAATGCTCTAAGTCTATTATATATGTATCTATTCACACACACACACACACACACGCATGGATGCACACTCATACATATATGTGTGTGCATAGACTTTCTCAAGGTCATTTGTTTGTGAATGTGGTTTATAGGTTTGAATGTAGAGCTGGGGTTATTAAGCATGTTGTTGAGGGCTATTTTTATATGAATAACTCCCCCCCCAAAACTCTGTTAACTTGTAAAGAAGCCATTGTTCTGCTGGGTCAAAGGTGAATCACCCTTCGCAAGCCCACACACCGCCACTCTTTTAAAAACACTTCTAAACAAGGCACAGGGCTGTTGGGTATTAGGTAGTCATATGTCAGTAATGGCTTACAAGCGACATACAACAAGGGCCTGATGGATGTATGAGTGCAGACACAGTGCAAAATGTGCCTTGATTTGTTCGATTGACTAAAATTGCAGCTTATCACGCCAACTGTGCATATCCACACGCACAGACTGGATGTTCATGAGGCACAGTTTAACTTTGCAATTATTGACTGCAGCCCATCTGTTGCTGTACAGTTTGTCATTCTGTCCCATGTACTAATGTAATAGAACCACCGTAGGATCACCACTGGCCAGGTATCATTTTCAGAACAGCAGCGACATCAACATTGTTGGTGGGTGTTTTGCTATTGAAATGTTAATGTATGTTGTACTGGTGCAAGTTTAACATTCCTTATTGTCATTACTTCCTTCTAAAATCCTTCCTACAGTCAAAATATAACCACTGATGAAGGGCCAGACTATGGTCGACACAAATTATACGTGGGAAATGGTGCAATATTGACTCTATTTGTATATGGAAGAGATTCCAGTACGGTAGGTGTAATAAAGTGAGTGGATGTGAGGTAGTGTGGTTTATGAGTGTTGCAGTGATGCTAAAATGAATGTGCCTCAGTTTTCTAATGTAACAGAAAGAAATGGCGCAAAGTATGATCAGCTGGTCCCCGTCAGCATTTGAGCATACAACGATTAGTCGAACACATGGCACGCTGGCGAATTATACAGTGAAGTTCAGGGTTCACTGGTGCATGTCTGGGATATTCCACGAATGGAAAAGCAGGAAGCTAAAGTGCCGTCCTAAGCATACTGAGGCAACGCAGCTTAGGGCTCCTCACCTGAGCAGGTAATTATCAACCGACAAGGGAAAACAAAGTGTTTCAAAGCACTCTGGCCAAGAATGTGCTGAGTAATTCCCTGGTCTATGCTTTTTGAAAGGATAATGGAAAATTGCATTAGATTTGTTTTGTCAACCTAGGTGAAAGCTCATTCTCAGCAAGATTCCTGTAATGGAGCTCTCAGCAGACGGATGTCTGACAGCCTGAATAATAAAGTAAATTTGTTCGTGGCCAAGAGTGTCTCAGCACAATGTGTATTGCTTATGTGTTTCCTAATATGAAAGTGTTTTTGTATACCCTAAATTCTTTTTGCACAAATTTAATTCTGTGCAGGTAAATGACATGGGTTTGAGGTTTATGCATCCTCTCCTACTGAATTACTCTTTCCTTTTATTTCTTGAAAGCACTCTGCTGGCTTCTGCACACGGCCTTCCTGCATGCTCTCTGCAGTGACCTTTGTATCCTCGCTGAACGTGTGTAAGCTCCTTCAGGGAGGCTGGGCCAGAGTGTGCTGTGTAAGCAAAGGTGAGCTAGCCTGCACTGTGTCTGTGTTTTGTGGTGAAGCATGCCGTTTCCTGGACAGCAGCATCATCAGACACCATCGGCACTGACTTTAACGAGTCATAGACCTGCTCATCAGGACAGTGTGAAAGGTAAGTAAATCATGTAATTCTGCCATAAACTGGATTCAGCTTTTTTTAAACAAAAAGAATGCAATCCAGCAATACTTATTGATAGCAGAGTATTTGAAGAGTTTCGTATCAAAATGCATTTTTGTGGATTTTCGTTTTTCATAATATACATTATAGCGCCATTACCATTGGTAATGAAGCCATGAAACCCCTATTTGTAAAAAGAACAAATTGGCTTGCTGGTAAGGCTGCAGATTCTAAAAGCCCGAGGAGATATGTGCACAGTAAACGGAGCAACCTGAAAAAACTTGTATTTGTGCTTTATGGTCAAATGCAAAAAGGCCCACCAATTAACAGGAGCGCTGCAGCAGCATGCGCATTCATGTGGTGAAGTTTTATGCTCAGCTTGGAGCTTCAAGCATTAAAAGGAGCAAAAAAACATGAGCGACCAACAGCTCTGGTGTGAAAAACTTCACTGTTCCACTATTGCTCACGCTACTATTGCTGCATGTTTTAAAATCCCATTGACTGTGTACTTGGCTAGAGGTGCACAGAAACATACATTTTACTACAACAAAGTTTTGTGCAAAGGCTTGTGTGTAAACCTCTTTATTAGTAAATGAATGATTAATACTTACTTCAGCAGATAGTTTATAATTAGCCAGCTGTTGTGGCATTTTGAGAAAATGACTGGTGAAGTCATTCATTTCCCCTGTGGTTCTCCCACAAAGTTCTCCAGCAGGCTGAAGAGCATTTTATTACTCATTACATTTCCCGAATGTTATCTGCATATTTCAGCTCTTCTCTCACATTCAGTGTGACATTCCCGAAAATCGTTCTATAAAGTGATTGGATTCCTGTGCAATCTGAATTATTAAAAAAGTTCTGTTAAATAAGAATCACAATGATTAATGTGTGAGTTATTAAACAACATAGCATTTCTTGCTGGTTCATAATGACCCAGTGTGCTCTGTAGTCAGTTGTAGATTGCCAGTACTTATTTTCTAGGTAATACAGAGTACATTAAAGCCTTTGATGCTTTGGAAACAGATGTTTCATTTAATAATGCACTGGTCTGCTGTGGTTACAAATAAAGTAATTTAAGAATAACAAAGTACCTGCCAGGCAAAGATGGGGTGCACTCCCCAACTAAAATTCACCCACAATGCACAAAACATTTTATATAAAGAGAGTTCACAGATCCTTATTTGGAACTCATATGAAGCAAATGCACTTAACACACTTTTCTTTTAAAAATGTAATGTTGTGCAGCTTTCATAATTTACATTGAGTTGCTCAGGTTCATGCAGCTTTTGACTTTGCACTGGGTGTTTGCAGCGTAATCATAGGCCCACACGCTGTAATTGATATTCCCTGGTGAATGAGAAAGATGTCCCTGTGAACGCCTGCTCCTTTTCTGTAACTGAGATGGAGTCTGCAGTTACAAGACGTATGGTAGGGCCTCCTGATGGAGGCTATGGCTGGTTCATCGTGCTGGCCACCTTCCTCGTCTTTGGACTGACGTTCGGTGTGATCAAGTCCTTCGGGGTGTTTTATGTGGAAATCCATCGCTACTTCGCCACTACAGCAACAGGCAGCTCGTGGATTACTTCCATCTCTATAGCCACCGTACATATTGGAGGTATGCACTTGTCATTCACTTACAGAGGAATAGCTTGACTGAACACAGCTAACACGGCCAAGAAAGAATTCTTATTTAATGGAAGAATCAGAAATAAGCATGTATTTTTACAAAACTACTTGGTGGTGCTTGACTTTCACTCACTGTTAGCAACAATAAAATTTTTCATTTAACTATTCCTTTAACCTTGATTGAGAGAGAGGAGAGAGAGAGAGAGAGAGAGACAGCGAGAGAGAGGGAGAGAAAGTGGCAAGCATTGTGGTGGTAAGCTGGTGGATTGTGGGTCACATGAGAGTGTGTGTGTGACATTATCAGTGACAGCTGGCTATAAGATTGGATGAAAGAGCTACATACTGCAGCATCACGTTTTAGAGCCCTTTCCCAACTAAAGCAATGAAACAACAAAATTAGCTGTCTAGTAACTCCTGGTCACATTTAAATGACGATTTGTAGACTATTGGAGGCCAAAAGAACAATCACTCTATATTGCACAAAGGCTCTGCACTTTTTATTAACTACAATTACTGAAGATCTTTGTAAAACACTAATATACACAGTAAAAAATGAATGTCTGTTACAAGCAGTTATAAGATTCAAATATCTGTGTTACAAGCTCTAGATGTGAAGTTCCTGCTGCAGTATCACTATAGTTAACAAAAATACTGAATACTCACGAATAAAATTTACTGTTTTAAACATTGCCATGTATTGTTGCATAAATGCAATTAAAATGTTTATATTCATGTGTATATGCAGTTTATAAAGGCACCAAGAAGAATTAATCTAGGTGGTATTTTACTACAAATAATTTGTCACAGTATATTTGGCTAGAGCCATCTGAGCCCATTCCTATTGTTTTATGACCTGCCGGTGGTGCTGTTTTTCATTGGCCCATAGGAGTCCAAATAAAGCAGCTTCCAGTCATCTGTTCACGATGTGGATGCCAAAGACTGAAACTTATTTTGAGAGGGAGTTATTACCCATTACCCACTTATCCACTAATCCATTATACCATCTGCTCCTGGACTTCAAATATGTCATGGCATATGTCATATGCTCTCCTGATTTGTTATGAAAGATTATGTCCTTTAATATAACAGTGTCAGGGCAGGGTTCAGGTAAAGACAACCTCAGTCAGAATTACAGCTTAATTTAGTCCCTCAGCCATGTCTATTCTTGACCTGCTCTAGCATTTGTTATTGAAATTCTCCCCAAGAGAGGAGGCTCAAGTTCAAACTTAATAGCTTAATGATGGTCTTCAGTTATTTCTTGATCTTCAATTATGTTTGTAGCCTTCTCAGGTCCACTGGACATATTCGCTGGAAGAGGTGAAACCCTTATCGCCACATGACTGCATTTGCATGATTGGATGCCATGTCTCCCACCACCAGAGGGCAGCTGCTCCTTAGCATTCTCAGCCAACCTTGCATGAACATCTCAGTGACTTGCAGAGCGATTTTTGAATTTCATAAGAGAAAACTCCACAAATGTCAAGAAGTGTTCCTATGTAGGCCTTTCATCACATCTCTCTACAAACGGTCTGGGAACTAGATTGTGTTTTCTGTGGTGAAAGCATTACTAGATACCGATCACTTAACATTTGCAGATGTCATGTTCCTGAGCTGTAGAGAATGAAAGATCGTGTTGTTCATTGCTTTGGTAAAATGCCATGGTTAAATACAGTGACTTCCAACCACAGACAAAATCAGATTGTCAAACAATGCATGGCTGAGTGAAGTGTAGCAGAGCAGGACTGTGTAAATATTAAATGGTGTCCCTTTCTCCTTCTCTGTGCCCAGTGTAGTAGAGTTTTATGTGCTGTCAGTGTGCCTGGCTCTCTCCAGTACAGTATTTCATAGCCGGTGTCTCTTGTGTGTGTCTGGTGCAGCCCCAGTTGGCTCAGCGATGAGCGCGTGTGTTGGACACAGAGTGGTGGTGATGCTGGGGGGCCTGCTGAGCAGTGTGGGCATGGTGGCTGGAGCGTACGCCCAAAACCTGCTCCAACTGTACATCACGGTGGGGTTCCTAACAGGTATGAGTACTGTCTCTCTGTCTCTCTGTCTCTCTCTCTCTGTCTCTCTCTCTCTCTCTCTCTCTCTCTCCCTCTGTCTCTCTCTCTCTCTCTCCCTCTCCTCATCCTCCTCCTCCTCCCTCACACTATCAAATCTCTATGCGTGTCAAAAATTTACTTTTTGTTATCAAGGGATCTGCTTTGCAGATGCAGTCATTTATAGTGAATCCTCATAATTTTCTCCACGGGCCTCATTTTCAGGATCAGAATCAGAAAACTTTATTGATCCCTGAGAAAATTGCTTGTGTTATGACTTCAAAGAGACACAGAGACAAGGATATGAAAAATAAAGTCTGAATAAAATACATTATGATACATACACAAATTCTGGGGTATTAATACCATAGATAAACAACTTACAGTTAAGTGACTAGTTACTAGTAACACAAATTAGGTTAGGAGTTGTTTCTATACCAAGTATGTTATTGCACATAGTATTGACATAAGTAGATAATCACAGGGTAAGACTATTGCACATAATAATATATTGCACATTATGCTAATGATTTAGCACCCTAAAAGAAAATTGTACGTGAAAACCCTTAGAATAGTTACTCCATACAAAAGGGGTTAGAATTGCCCCACAATACAATATTATCATGATACTTAAGCCACAGTATTATGAGTTGTGAGATGACAATGTGGTTTTTGAAGATTTCTGATATACCATCGTGATATACTGTGATTTATTCTTCTGACTGTGAGTTATGCTTCCAAACTGTTTTATGTAACAAAGCTAACACTTTCAAAGCTAACACTGTCAAACTGTTATTAACAATAACACCACTGACAGAAGAATCTAAAATCTTATGAATGTGGACAGTGATAACTATGCATTTTTGTATCCTGTTAGTCTAATAATGAGTTTTAATTCATACTAAAAATAAGATTATTAATATGGCTGTTATGATTAATCACATTTGAGTAATTTATAGAATTTGTAATATTTGCTCAAATTGAACGGTTTAAATATACGGCTCGTGATTCTATGCAGAAGATTTTTAAGGTTTGGCAACCCTTTTTGTCTTATGTTGAGGCCGAGTTCCCCTTCAACACACAAGAAACATGACACTTTGAGGGGTGTTTATTTCTGTGCCATTGATTAAGAAGAGAACGCATATGACATACTTTGTGGCTCTTTACTGAAACATTGCAATCCCTGGTATTGTATATTTTTTTTCTTTTTTCTTTTTCTCTTTTCTTCTTCTCTTTTTCTTTCTTTTTCTTAGATGTTTACGTATTTATCTGTTTATTTGTATAGTATATTTGTATAGGATTTTTCTTCTTGACTGTTTTTGATGATCCAGTATTATTAATATTTCAATAATAATATTTGCTCAAATTGGACCCTAAATAAAGATTTTAACTATTCAAAATCAGTGCATTTTGTCATTGCTATATGGGTGGATAAATTAAGCTTCATCAGAATTTATTCATTGATTATGTACAGAATCTGACCATAAAGTCACATCAGTGCAGACTGAATGTGAAAATAAGGTGAAAGAGGTTTCCAGTTTTAGGAACATTTATATTCAGTGATGGTAGATCTCTTGCTTTCACAGATACATTACATCTTGTTTCGAAGGAAACTGTAGGTTTTGGCTTTGCTATTACTTTTGTTACTTTGCTGCTCAGTGATTTATCCATAGTTTTGGAGTAAGTGTTGTGCAGCGTAGTCTGTTGAAGGTGTCCCTTGCTGTTTATATGTCTGATAGTGCTGGTATAGTCAGCATTAGCAGTGTCTGTTCTTCATTATTGCAGCTGTAATCAGTTCCAAGGGCTATGAATAGAAAGGGGTCCACAAAGACTGTACTATGTATTAATAAATATAGTGGGTCATGAAATTTTCAGGGGGTCAAAACTTCCTATCTGTGCAGAACACCCTGTGCTCCATTTTTATAGATTTTGCCCTAGTTCATTAATCTTCCATGCCATAGTTGATGATTTCGCTTTAGACTTTAATGTTCTTTGGTGTTGGGGTGGTCTCTTCTCACTGTGTTGTCCAGTACACATATTCTTCAATGTGTTGTAGCAGAATTCAGAAATATGTATGGAAAGTGATAGTGATAGTGATCATTTGGTCATACGTGAACACACCACAGCACACAGTGTGAACAGCACGAAATTCTTCCTCTGC
>JBBPCZ010062858.1:7500-12330 GCA_037974445.1 Brycinus macrolepidotus | reverse complement strand
GGCATGAGATTTCTTTCTTGAGCGTGAGAGCGTGAGATTGAGGCTGAATGCGTGACTGTCACGATGATTGGTTTTTAAAACAATGTTTTCAGTAAAACCCTCTCAAAACAATTGGAAGACAAAGTCCAGCCAGGCCCAAGTGATACTGTTAAATATGAAACTTAACCAAACCAACACACCCCTCTCATTATCCATGGTTTCACTGAGGGGAACTTTTCTGTTCCTCAAACTCTATAGCTAGCATTACGAGAAATAGAGTCCAGTCAGAAAGAGAGAGAGAGAGAGAGAGAGAGAGAGTATAAGACAGAGACAATGCATTAAAGTACTTAAATCCACTACATTCAAGAAAAGAAACCCAAGCCAAATATTTTATTAGGCCCCATTGAGCTAAGGTCGAGACCTCAATATTAAATACTTCAGACCTCTGACTCCTACAATGTAAGTATGCTGACGGTGCGTTTTCAGCCTAAAATTGTGTTTGCGGCCCTTCATACATAATGAATAAATTCCATACAGATATGAATGCACTGAAAATATGAACACAACCAACAAGCTCGACTTTTTTTTTTTTTTTTTGCAAATTATTTTGATAGCTATAATATTTATCATCAAAACTTTTGCAATGAAAAAAAAATGGCTAACAGGCACCTATTAATACCTCCAAGGCCCACTGGGGGGCCAAGACCCCCAGGCAGCTTGAGTACCACTGCTTTAGAATAATACATTTTATAGAATAATACATTTTACCTCAAACCACTCTGAATTACTTTATATATATATATATATATATATATATATATATATATATATTAAGTTTCTACTAAAGTTTATAGTAATTATTTATATATATTTTATTTATATATAAAATGTGTGTGTGTGTGTTTCAGTACATTAAGCCATGTTAAGCCTTTTCCTTATATGAATAAGACATTTTAATGGAGGGATTCTACAACAAACAAACATTAGACATTAGAAAAATGTCTAACGTCAAACTTCAGTGTGCATTTTTAAATTGTATGTTCATCCTTTTGGCAGCAGAGAGTGTCAGTGACCAGTAATATGTGACAGAGATCTCTACTTTCCTAGCTAGTTTGAGGGACAGTCTCTCTGAGAGGTCATACATGTGAAACTTGAGCCATTTTACCCAGTCAGACTGTTCTAGGTTTTACTGAAGCAGCTTTTGGGCTTCACACTATTTGTTGCTCATTCAGTCTTCAATCTTTCAGGCAACACAATGGTCACCCAGAGGAAGCAAGAAGCCCAGAGATTAAGCGCTCCCCTGACCCTGTGGCCACTGACCCTGCAACTGCTCACCTGAGCCAGGTGAGCTCGATGGTGAGGTCAGAGCAGCCATCAGCAGGGGGCAGCACTTCATCAGCAGCCACTGTGAAGAGTGAGAATGAACACAGTCAAATCACAGAGACTGTGTCTGAGAGGAAAGAAGCAACAGGTAAGGTCTAACTCTACTCACATGTGCAGGTAACACCACTGTGCTCCATTCATTATTTCCCCCTCTCTGTAGATAAAGGATCTCAACACAAGCAGTTACCAGGGTGGAGTGGAGAATATCCTTTTGTAAGTGACCCGACAAGCACTTGATGTACAGTTTTTCACGTACATTACACTCTAGAAGTATGGGACAAAACAGAACTTTGATTCATTTTAGTACATTTTTGATTACATTTGTAGACAATGTTCCATCATTTTGCATACATTTATTGTAGTGTATTATAAGGGAATAATTGTAATTATATGAGAATAGTTTTAATTATTTACAGACTAATTATTGAACCGACTGATTATGGATACAGTTCATTAAGCCATATTGAGTGTTGTTAGAATCAGGTGGAAATAATTCCAATAAAACTCCATAATTACCGGGAGCAAAACAAATGGAGAATCAGTTCGTTGGACGCTACTACTACAAACATGCTAGCATGCATGCATGTTACCGTTATATTAAAATACGTTAGAATAAGTTATTGTTTCTTATAAAAGTTATTTTTGCTGTACTGCATGCTGCTGTCCATGATTGCAGTAGAAAAAGAAAGCACCCGTTTTACTGCGCTGTGTGTTTCCTTCCATTTCAGGAGTCAAGTAAGCTCCGTACCATTCTGAGCACAGCAAATCCAACAACATGGAGAGAGAGGAGGTGAGATGCAGGGGTGGCTGATACGGTTGGTCGGTACCTACATTTTTCAAGCTGTCAAAAAGTCCCCAAATATTAATCTGTATGCAGAGTTTTCATCGCTCAATAAATGGTAAACCATCAACATAACAACTACCTTTGGTAAATGATATACACTGCTACCTGGAATAGAAACGTGCGAGCACTAGTTTAACTGACAGGCTACAGTTCCACACACCACAGGAAGGTTATAATTGTACCTCAGTCTACAGTGCCTCAGTCTACTTCACGTCTGTTTTTTAACCCCTTAATTCTTGGCTTCCTCTCCTTAGAGCTGTCAGTGTGGACTCCCTGGAACCTCATCTGACTCCAGCCTCCCCATCCCTTCCCTCTCACCTTCAGCTGCTGAAGAAAAACCCCTTTCTTTTTGAGGAGCGTTATGACCGCGTGTCCATTCCCCTCCGACCCCATCCGATCAAGACAGCTCTGCCCACCCTCCGTTGGCCCCTTCCAGAATGTACAGACTGGGTGGCAGTGGCAACAGTGGGCAGTGGGGCCCACCCAAACATGAACCAAGACTCCAGCTCTTCCATGCTGCATTTTCCCAGCATGGTCACTCTTACAGAACACCTTGAGCCTCACCCACAATCCCAGGGTTCCAGTAACACAGGACTCTGGTCAGAACGTCCCACGTGCCCGCCTCGCAGGAGGCGGTCTGAGCTTGTTGAAAGCAGAGACAGGGGAACAACAGTATCAGTCATAGCGCCTCCCTCCTGGAGAGCTTCAGTAGTGCGGCCCAAGCGAATCTTTGGGGAGAATCTGAGAGAGCAGGGGGAGGAGATCCCTCTGGATCTGTCCAACGGAGGAGGCTCCAAAGTCAAAGAAACAGAAAGCATAGAGACAATACAGAGCCAAACACAGAGTGACATGACATCATCATCTTCTTCGTCTTCTTCGTCCCCTCCTGCTCCATTGTCCTCACCATCTTCAGCTCAGTATATCTCCAGCCCTCAGAGTGATACACAGACACGAGACACCCAACCACAGGTACTGAGATACACTACACTCTCAGCAACAACTATAAACTAGATGCATTTTGGCAAGAAAATGTGAAGTGTGATTGTGTGTTTGTTATAAAAACAGTGTTTGGAGACACCCAAACTTTGGTTTTATGGCCAAAAAAAAGTTTATGTAAAAAAAAAAAAAATTCTCCCAACTCGGAATCCGCCAGCTCTTACCAAGCTATTTGTGGGTAAGCACGGCTGAACATGTAGCTGCGTTCATGGGCTGATTATTTTTAATCAGACCACAACAAACAATGAGACACATCTCTTTTTTTATAACTGACCTAAGCTTTAGTGTCTTGATGGTCTATTAATGAGTCTGCTGTGTATTTTGCTCTGCGTTTTCTTTCTGCAATTTCTTCGCTTTTTGTCCTTTTCCGACCTCCATGCACGTGACGTCACAGACTCTCTCTCCGACACACATTTTGAAGGCAACTTGACCATTCTCTCTCTTTCCCCATATATTACAGGGGTGACTCAACCACAAAAATAAACCTTTTGTACAATCAATATTCAGCTCCTGATCATCTGATCGATAAGCTGTGTACATGCGCACTGACTGGGATATTAATGCACGTTTAGACATTGGAACCATGCCCGTATTTCAAAAACTGTAGAAGGAGAAGAGCCGCCAAAAATGGGTGGAATGAAAATAATAACAAAACTTAAAAAGAACAACGAAACTAACATGTATGCAATTTTGTGTGAAGAAATTAAGTATGGGCTCACATTTAGAATCTTACAGCTGATTCTAAATGTGTTTGAACATATGTTTGAAATTCCTGGGTTAAACAAAAGTTCAAGTGTAGCAGTGTAAAGTGTAGGATATTAGTTACATAGTATTTTGCAATGGTTGGATGAATTGCAGCAAGATGAAGGGTCTCAGAGAAAGTGTTTCCCTTTGGGTAATAGAGGGAATTACTGGGTCATTACCACTAGCAGACAGCTGGCATGGGAGCTAGTTCACAAGGGACCTGCTGATCTTCAGTTGAACTAGTTAATAATTACTGCCTCCTGTGTAAATGATAATCCAATAGCTACAAGATGGACACAAGGGTCATGAACAAGCCATTATGTGATACTTTGAGTCAAGACATGCACCATGAATAGCTGTGGTTCACCAGGAGTCGGATTAAGAAACACTGAGCTAGACTATTACGTTCTAAGAAGGTTTCTTTCCTACAACTTTGCGCAGAGGGAAGAGACTTGGGAAAGGCCAAAGGAAGAGGGTGATAAGGAAAAAGAGAAGAAAGAAAGTGTAGAATTCTCAGAGAACCTGAAGGTCCCCACTCTGACCATTTCACTTCGTCCAGGTATGAACTCAGCAATCAGTGCTCTAGTTATGAAAATCGATCTTTCAGTTTGTTGTTCATCTTTCGTAAATAATGTCTCTGTTTGTCCTTGAAGTTGTGGTGCTGGAGTCGCTAAAAACAGCAGGGCAGGTAACTTTTCTAATACAGTTTGTTAACTGTGTGTTATATTGGTCTAATATCATAGAGTGTATAATGCATTGTGAATGCTTCACTGCTGCAGAAGGAGCTGGACACGGAGCGAAGCAGCAGCCCACAGGAGCAGGAGGAAGAAGAGGAGAACAACCAGAGCACAGTGAGGAAAAGATCAGGCCCGGACAACGAAGGT
>JBBPCZ010062858.1:0-2500 GCA_037974445.1 Brycinus macrolepidotus | reverse complement strand
TCAATCAGCAGTGGGGTGACATGCGACCTTTTGGGTTGGTTGAAGACCAGCCGAGCTGCTGTGTTCTGAACCAGCTGTGAGGATCTTATCGTTCAAGCTAGGACACCCACTAGAAGGACATTGCAGTAATCAAGGCGAGAGGTAACCATGACCTGTACCAGGAGTTGTGTGGCATACTGAGTCAGGTATGGGCTGATTTTCCTGATGTTGTATAGGGCAAATAATGGTCATGAATGTCATTTTAGGCCAAAAGCAATGAAAACTGATCCACAGTTAGCCCACATAGTCAAATTATTGCATGCAACCAAAAATAATAAGAATCAACAACAACAAAAAAAAATGAAATATCACATTGACTCCTGTAATTACAAATGCACAGCTGTTTGCAGATTTCACCTCGCTAATCTCGTTTGAAACTGTGGCTCTTGGTCTTCCACTATGTTGTTTTCCACCCCTGAGGAAAACAGAAAATATTGCAGTTTGTTGTCAAGAAAATCCAAAATGTACGTTTGACTAAAATATATTTTCAGTACGTTCAGTAAAAAAAAAAAAAAAATTATGGGATCTTGCTTACGTACACTATAAACTCCAATCCTGAAATTTCAGTCAAGTCAAGTCAAGTGGGTTTTCTTATCATTTCAACCATATACACACGGTACACAGTGAAATGAACGTGCCTCCAGGATCATGGCGCAACATAAGAACAGAAAAAAAAACACCACAAGACCACAAGTGCTGACAGGACGAAAACGCAAGAGCAACAAAACAAGACAACATTTAGCGCAGTAAACATTAGCTACAGTCTGGATGAATAAAGTATTTTGACAGGTACTGTATTCTAGCTGCAGAGAGTTGTGTGCAAATTCAGTAAATAGCTGAATTTTAACTAACTGAGTGTGTTCAGCAAGTTCTTCATTTTGAGTTCATAAAACTGACAAGTTTATATTTAGTAGAATCGTGTGTGTAGTTTTAAGTAGAAATAACTGTCTGTGATATATTTACACTTGAATGATAAGCGTCTGAAGATTTACGTCTGATGTCACATTAGAAAGCCAGCTACAAAACAGAGTTTCCCAGCATTGTTAGTGGTTTGTAGCTTTTTCCTCTTTCAGATACTTCTCCTTGTCTGCTCAGGCGCATGTTTGCCGAAAAATCATTCCTATGAGTATTAGTTAATATTAGTATAAATTACTATATTAGTATCATTAGTATATTATAAATTAGTATATAGTATAATAAATATTAGTAATTTGTGTTTATATGTTTGTTTGTTTGTTTAGATCTTGAACATATAGTTATATAATATTCTTATTATATAGTATTAATATATATTAGTGAACAATTTTGTGTTCTGCTAGATTTTGGACATTTGTGAAAAATATTAGTAAACGATCTATCTATCTATCTATCTATCTATCTATCTATCTATCGAACTATCTATAAATCTATCTATCTATCTATCTATCTATCTATCTATCTATCGAACTATCTATAAATCTATCTATCTATCTATCTATCTATCTATCTGTCTATCTCTCTATCTCTATCTCTCTGTCTCTGTCTGTCTGTCTGTCTGTCTATCTATCTATCTACATAAAACATATATCTATAATAAAACATTTCTAACCTCGAGACAATGCCCCCATCCACCAGGCATGAGGGGTCACTGTTCAGCCTCTCCAGTACACTTCTATAGACTTGTAGAATCCAGGCCAAGGCCTGTTGGAGACCAACACCATTCTAAGACATGTTTGTTTTTCCCTTTAATTAGTTTGTGTGTTTGTTTTTCTCTCAGTTTGTCTGTATGTGTGTTCAGTGCAGATAGCACTAACACTTCATATCTACTGAAATGGAAATGCCAGTTTCAAACCACAAACCTAGAGTAACCCTACACTTGACTAGTTTTTACTTTTGATATTGTTAAGAAAGTTTCTAGACTCATGCATTCTGCTCTTCAAATGCAAGTGTCTTTGTTCAAAATGTGGCCTAAATCTTGACCCAGTTTTGCTGCACTCTCGTTATGACAGTCTGTGGCCATGTTATGTGTTACGTCACCTGAAACAAGGTTTGTGTGCAGGTTGTTTTATGAGCATACAGTTTGGTTTTATTCATTTCTTTTCATGTATTTGGTTTAATTGCTGGCTAATTATTTAGAAGCACTTAGGAGGCCAGCTTCCCCCCTCTTTTGGCAATATTTGCATATAACAGGTGCACACGTGTCCTGCAGTGTGAGAATGAACTCTTTGTGTTGTCATGAACATGGAGAGATCAAGCAGTGAGCCATGAACATGGAGAGACCTCAAGGTGTGCATGTGTGTGTATGGGGGGCATAACCATGCAAGAAAGAGAGAGAGAGAGAGAGAGAGAGAGGGAGAGAGAGTGAGAGAGACAGAGGGAGAGAGGGAGAGAGAGAGAGAAAGAGGGAGAGAGAGAGAGAGAGAGAGAGAGAGAGAGAGAGAAAGAGAGAGAGAGAGAGAGAGAGAGGGAGAGAGAGAGAGAG
>JBBPCZ010062827.1:0-12330 GCA_037974445.1 Brycinus macrolepidotus | reverse complement strand
CGTTTTTTTCCACTGTCAGCATAACATGATGTGTTGCTTAAGTGGTAAGATCTATTCTCAACCTCAAAATTGGTTTTAAATGTAACTTATGTCTGTGATTGTTCAGTGGTATGACAGAAGATTGAAGGAGGTTCAGATAGAAGGATGTTGTATTGAAAATGTAAAAAAAATACAAAAAAAAACGAACGAACGTGAACTAGTTCATTTATTGAACTGTGAACTTGGTTCAAAATTTAAAAAAATGAACCATGAACGTGAACTAGTTCATTTTTATTTGAATGAACTGAACTCTGAACTAGTTCTTTTTCAGTGTGAACTGGCACAACACTGCCCAGGACTTTGTATCTAAAGGCATTACAAGCATAGCTCTGTCCTCTGTGCTTCAAGTTAACAGACTCTGGACTCAAACCAATCCACTACGGTCAAATAGTGGAACTTAATACGAGCCGGACGGCTCCAAACAGTTACCGGCCGAGTAGCCATGTGTTTTGTCTCCATACTATGGGCTATGTTATGTAAGGTTTAGGTTTAAGCCTCTTCGCTACAGCTACGTCCCTCGTCCTATGTTTTGTGAGCTGGCAGAGCTCTTATGCATCCTTGTTATGTAAAGTTTAAGTTTGAGCCTCTTCGCTAAAGCTATGTCCTTCGTTCTATGTTTTGTGAGCTCACTGAGCTCTAGTGCTTCCTTTGCTTTATTAAAAGAACTTGAGTTTCCTGCAGTCTGTCCCTGCCATGACACATGTCATTTATAAAGAGGAAGTCTAAATAAAAGTAATTGAAATGTAATTGAAAGTACAAATCCTTCTAAAAAATATTTTAGTAATGAAGCACAATTTTTACATGCATGTATTGTTATACATACAAATTAGATTCCAATTGCTCTCAACAATGCATTTCTCACCAGACAAAAAGTACTTAAATTCCAAGTTCCATCTATGATTCCTGAGAATTTTAAAAAATCTCTCCTAAAATTACACATTACAGCTGTGTTGAGATCCAGAAAAGTTACAGATGTTATTGTATAACAGGGATAAGATCGCTTTGCTATGCCAGTGGTGGTTCTACAAATAAGTGGTGATCTTTACAGTGTTCAGTTGCATAGTTATGAACACTTGAGAAGTGAAAATGCATGACACTTTTAACTAAGCTTCAGAACGTGCATGGAATTTTATAATGAGTAATTGTTAGAAGTTGGAGGTGAGCTCAATACAAAATAATTTTAGGGAAAAAACTAATTTCCATTTTCCATGGTATTATTTATACACTAAGATGTATAAAATCAAGCATACCAATACATTTTGGACAACAGCATGCTTTCAACTTTGTGCACTGGGGCACAGTCATGCTGGAATAGAAAAGTGCCTTACCCAAACTGTGTCCACAAAGTAAGATACATAAAGACATGGTTGGATGAGTTGGATGTAGAAGAACTTGACTGGCGTGCATAGAGCCGTGACCTCAACCCCATCCAACACCTTTGGGATGAACTGGAACAGAGATTGCGAGCCAGGACTTGTCCAACATCAGTGCCTGACCTTGTAAATGATCCACAGAATGAATGGGCACACATTCCCACACAGAAACACTCCAAAATCTTGTGGAAAGAAGATCCAAGATCCAACAGCACCCAAGAAGTGTGGAAGCTGTTATAGCTGCAAAGGAGGGATTAATGCCATACTAAAGCCTATGTATTTGAAAGCAATGTGATTAAAGTCCCTGTTGGTGTAATGGGCAAACATCCCAATACTTTTGTCCATATAGTGTGTGTTAAGATATAGTGATTATTTAGTCCCATTTTGAGCTATAGAAATGTATCTCATTAACAGCTAGCTAGCTCAGCCTTCTAACTTATCAATGCCTCACTTTAAGCTTAGTGAATTTTTGTCTTCAGTGGTTTATGTAAACTACAAATCATCATTTTCTTGATTTGTTTACAATATCAGTAATATAACCAAACGGGGCCTGTTCTCATATTTCTTGTTTTTGACCACGTTTAGACATTTATGGCCTGAACTGAAGGCCTAACTGTAATAGCTACTGTTCGTCATCTGAGACTTAAATATAAAAGAACAAATACAAATCCATGATTTTTGCGCATATAAAAGTGGTCCCCAAATTTTTCATGCCAGGGTATTAAGGTAGCATCGGTTTCAGTTAGACACAACATTGTCGTAATTTCCCATATACTGTACTGTCTTATATGCTGAATAAAGTACATATATGTATGCCTACATTATTACACACTTGAGATAAGGAACATAAAAAGTGCTAATGGTGTAATATAGAAACTACATTGTTTATGTATGATGATGTTCGTTTAGCTCTGCAGTCATGGAAAAAAACGCATTGATGTGGTGTCCTTGTAACCCGCTTCACACTACAATCGCCGTAGATGGCTCTGCCTGGACCAAACAACAGAACAAGTCAAGATGAAGAGGGGAGAGACAACCAAACAGCACACTTAGACTGTGAATGAGCTCATAGTCACAGAGTTGCAACCACATCTTTCATTGAAAACTCATGTTACAAAGAAACATAAGTTGAATGCTTATTTATAAATTTGACTTTCATCAATCAGTTAGTGATTAAGTGCTCTAAGAGGCTTTTTCCTGTAGTGAGATTTTATTTTTGGTTATCAAATGTGGTGGGGACAAAATTAGCGATTGCAGAAAGTGATGGAGACATCCACATCCCCCTCAATTTGTTTTGTTTTTGGGGTTTTGTTTTGTTCTTATGCAGATGATTTGGGCTGTGAATACTGTGCAGAAAAATGGCTCATGCAGCAAGACTTGGAAGGACCCTCCAAGCAAGAACATCAGCATGAGCCAAATAACAGAAAAGCAAATATAAAGTGCTGTCACTGCAAGGGACTTAACAAAACTTAGAAAAACTGCAGCTGGAGTAAACAAAGCTGAAGTTGGGGCTACAGAGCCTTGGGCATAAGCATTAAATCTCAAAGTAGCTCTGAAAGGTCAATAATTCACTGTATAATCTAAGAAGTTGTTCCAGTTATTTGATTTAAACTATTTAACATCATTCTTCGTTTATTACAAAAAATTGAATCAAATTTAGGTGTGGTTAAATTGTTTAAATTATCAAATAACTTCTTGTTATCATTCTCTCAGCAGAGTTAACCTGTTCCAGATGGAACATTTTATTGTGTACAGGGCAAATCATAATTTATTTCTATAGTGTTGTTATATTGGGCATAGTGAAAAGAACAATGCACAGACAGAAAGATAAATGACAATACTTATGACACATAAAATAAACTATTTGAAAATTATTTGATAAAAATAAATATTTGGTAGTAAATAGGAACCACCAAAAGGATGGAATGGGTTAAACACAGAAAATGTGTCCACAAACATTTGTTGGAGGTAAGAAATCCAGATTCATCCCCATCTCCTGCCTCAGTGTCCTCAGAAGCTGGTTCTTCAGGCATTTGTTCTTCTTCCAGGTCTGGGAGTGAAATCTCTCTTTAAAAAGAAAATAATATTTAATTCTTAAAGGGCTTGAAACAAAATGAAACTGCTGGAAAAATGCAAACTACACTATATGGACAAAAATATTGGGACACCTGACCATTACACCAACAGGTACTTTAATGACATTGCATCCAAATACATAGACTTCAATATGGAGTTGGTCCCTCCTTTGCTGCTATAACAGCTGCAAGGCTTTCCACAAGAATTTGAAGTGTTTCTGTGGGAATTTGTGCCCATTCATTCTGTAGAGCATTATGAGGCCAGATACTGATGTTCGACGAGAAGGCCTGGCTTGTGATCTCCCTTCCAGTTCATCCCAAAAGTGTTGGATGGGGTTGAGGTCAGGGCTCTGTGCAGGCCAGTCAAGTTCTCCCACACCAGACTCATCCAACCGTGTCTTTATGGACCTTGCTTTGTGCACTGGGGCACAGTCCTGCTGGAATAGAAAAGGGCCTTCCCAAACTGTTTCTACAAAGTTGGAAGTATGGCATTGTCCAAAATATCTTGGTATGCTGATTGCCCTTCACTGGAAGTAAGGGGCCACCTGAAATCATTAATCAAGAGATGTGTCCCAATACTTTTGTCCATATAGTGTATGTTCAAATTACAGTCACAATGTATGTATTTTTTACCTTGCCATGTTCTATACAACACCTCAGACACTGATTAAGTTGCAGACCCTATTTAGTTTCATTCAGAGCTCTACATGCACGCAATGAAAAGTGTTTTGGAGTGCTAAAACAGAGATTTCAATCACATTTCTAGTTCTGGCAAGGGCTGTGTTGTACCCACTGTTTGAATTCAAGAAGGGTGTGAGAAGCCAAGATTTTAATGGATAACAAGAGTCACCCAAAAGCACACTCTGTACCTCTACTCACTCAAATGCATCATGAATTTGGGAATTGACCAAAATTTCTGAATCATGGATCGATCCTGGCCAGCTAGCAAAACACTTAAGGATTCTTCTTGGCTAGTTGCCTGCACATTAATGCTGTAGCTGCCTTTTCTGTTAACAAATAGTGCCTTGTGGGTCGGAGGGCTTAAAGCCTAATGTGTGTCCGTCAAAATAAATAAATAAATAAATAAATAAATAAATAAAATCCATGTTCATTCAAAGTAGAGATGTTCGTTGAATACAGTGGAAGTCTGTGAGTCACTCAATGAATAATTCAGGACTCCATGCACTTGCACTCCTATTAAGTCTCCAACTACATTCATGAAACTTTTTAGGCAGAATTCTTGGAAATCTTAGTCTCTATATAACTTATTTGTCAGAAAGGACTTCCAGTGAGTTTGAAAGGTCTTTCTCTTTGTATTGCCCTTTCATAAACCCAAGTATTAACATCTGCCATTGTACATATTAGCTGTGGGCATCCTAAAATTCGTCCTAAGGTTTTGTACTTACCGTCACACTGGTAAGCTACAACTGAGCGCAGAACCGGCAGAAATTGCCATTTCTGCCCCTACCGCTACTAGTACACAATACTAGTCAACAACAACCTAAGCCACTTTCTTGCAACTACCATAACAGTTAGTTGTTTCCATGGCAACACAGAATGAAGAAGATTGCCTTAGGGAGGGTAGGAAGTCTTATTTTTGGTCTTAAAATTAGGCCGGTCTAAGTTTTTACTGACTAAACAAAGCTACAACCAGTCTTAGAGGAAACATTCAGATGATTAATTTTTAAGACTACTTTAAACAGTTTTGTGCAATCAAGCCTTGGTGTTCTGGAATTAAAGACACAAGTTATGTGGACTAACTTTGCCTTCATGTATCTAGTAACTCCCTTCTTAGAAGTGTTTTGGAGTTCATATTTTGGGCACTCTGGGTCACCGCCATTTGTAAGCCAAAACCAAAACTTTTCATTTTCATAAGTGCCCATGGCTCCTTCTGCAGTCATCACAAGTTTTAGAATGATAAGAAGAGCTTAAAGGAGACACTCTCTCCAGCAGATCTCAGGCAGTTGTGAGTTTTCTTTTACTTGATGCCACAATCAAGGCAGTATATTCAGCCTGGCTCTCTCTGGCTGTTTAAAACAGCTCTCCCTCTACCCCAGCATGATGCTTACCAACAGAGAAGTCTTTTATTTGATGTAACAGATATGGCAGTTCTCCTACATCTATATGTGATTTAGAGGAAGCACATACTAGTCTTCACCTTCCCAGCTTGGTAGTATCATGTTATGGGGGAAATAAAGATGGCTAAAAGTAAGAAGAAAATCAAGTAAAAACAAAAAACCCAAAAACCCCACCCAGAAAGCAACAGGTATCAGTCAGGATCCATTACAGGATATCAGTGCTCCATAACTCTGTACGATGGAATCAACCAAGGCCTCTGTTATACACTCTGCACACTCCTGACTGAGTCGCAAAACATGAAGTTTGCTTATGACAAGATTATTTCTAATTATGAGTGCAAGCTGATGATGAAAATAATACATGGACAACTGATCGACTTTAAAGATCTATTAGGCCCTATTGTGATCTATTGTGAACTGGTTAATTAAAACCTGAACATAATTTTTACATTATTTTTTGAAAAAGAACATCAACTTCTGGCAGTTTTTATGTTTGTAAGAGTTTTCTACTCACATTTCCTGGTCACACAAGGGGAAAGGGGGAAATGGATGTCTATCGATCCAGTGCAGTCATGATTACAGGCATCTGCCATTACAAAGAGCGAGACAGAAGATGCAGGAGAGACGTATTGTCTGTCTCAATGAAAACCATCTGGGTCCAGAATGGACATTAATACGGAATTGTCTTAGATAAACCACCAATAGATAAACCAAAAAAATGGTTAGTTCCTTGCTACTTGTTACTTCCAACATATTCTATTTTATATGCAGTAAAGTAGTTAATGGAAATGTTATTTATTTTCTTCATGCTATACTCAGAAAATTGACCATGGCAATGAAATTAATAGAAAAACTATTTTAGGAGTTGCATGACAACAGAAATGTACTTAAAAGAATAAACAAAAATAGAAAAATAATCTTCATGTATTTGCATCAAAACACACAACCTCACACGAAAAAGCTTATATAATGGAAAAGGATAAAAAAGACAAAAAATCAAGAGAGAGAGAAAGAAATAAAGTAGGACATGCTGAGGCCTGCTGCACACAGGCCCGAAGACAAACTTTCCCAGCTCTCTATCACACTATTTTTTTGTATCTTTTTTATTCTCTGTGAACTGTTTAAGGTGGAACCTGATGCAGTGGTGCACCCCTTATTTTCAAAGTTATGGCAGAACCTGAGCCTCATATCGTTTCCATGACAACACAAACCTTTTTGATCTGTCTATCGCAAAATTACACTGTTAACCTTGTTCAAGGTTTGATAGCAGGTATAAAAACAGAAATATCTCAACAGGTTGACATATTACCAGAAACACACATAACCTAAATTCACCAGAGGTGCCAGATTAAAAAGAAAGGGCTAAACCTGAGAGAGAAAGAGGGAAAGACAAAGGGAGAAGGAGAGGGAGAGGGAGAGGAAGGTGGGGACCATCATGGTGGACCGGATAACATGTAGAGAATGACAATAAGGAGAGGTCTCCATATGAAGTATGAGAACAAGTGTTTCTTCATCTCAGCAATGGACATGCTGCGGCCTACTACACACCAGTCACCAGTCCCCACACCAGACTCCCCCTGTTATCCATCACACCAAAAACTAAGAAAAACAAACATTATAAATTTACAACAAGAACCCTATAAGTAGATTGATGAGTCCTAATCATTAATAAATATGTCCTACAAACTCCTACAAACAGAAATAAAGGACGATTACTTGAATAAGTTAAATGTTTACTGGATCCAAAAATGTACTTATCTGTAAGCAACCAGGTCTTATTCTCTGCACTGATTCTTTTTTTTATATGTTCATCACTTTACTTGTTTTACTGACCCCAATTTACTTTTAAACCAGATGAAATCAAAAATCACATTTCTTTTTTGTAGAAATTTGAATAACTTACCTCTTGTCTCTGGTCTCACCTCTTGTTTTACCACTCTCTCATAGCTGATACTGGTCCATACAGCTATTCACACACTGCCACATAAATATCAGAGCTGCAATACCTGTTACTTACACACACACACACACACACACACACACACACACTGCATGAATCACAAAATTTAAATTGATGAGCTTCACTCTGCAATGCATTTTGCATATTTACTCATTCCAAGTGTAATTTTTTTTATTATGACAAGTTGTAGTGGTGCACCACTTAAACACTGGAAGAGAATAAGTTTGAAAGACAGAGTTACATTTTTTGAAGATAAATGCAACAACACAAGCCTGTCACTTAACCAATCGAAAGCAAAAAACAAAACCCTCGTAATATTGTCTAAAATAATTCAGAAAAAAAATCAGCAGGTGAACAAATTTGCAAGAAAACACATAATCTCAAATGCAAAATATTCACTAGGATAAAAAGTTTGAAACAGAGCCAAAAAGAAAAAAGGCTATATACCAAGAGATAATTAAAAGAAAAAGAGAAAGAGAGAAAAAGCTTCAAGATATAATGGGATTAAAAGTTCCATGGTGGTGTTCATGACGGTCCTTTAAGACCCTAAATGTTTCAAGATGGGAATGTAATGGTGTGATGGGATCAAAATGGGATAAAAAGTTACATGCTGAGTTTCAACAATGAAGAATCATCTCAACATCAAGATATTTTTAAAAGAACTTACAACATGCAAAAGGTTCACTAAGAAAAAAAGTTACATTTTCTGTAGTTTTACACATGTCTCTGATCTAATACTAGCACATACAGTCATGTCACGCCCTACTCTATAGGCAGTGTACTATGTAGGTTATGAAATAATGTCTTTAATACCCAAACACTGCATTATATGTCAAACAGAAATCCACTGATATTCAGTCAGGGCGTCGAAAGCAGTCAAGCCAGTCAATGACACTTGGGCAAGGGGCCCCGGTGATTCCAGATCCGGGATGAGGTGGTGACCCGGGGCCCTGCTGGTGATCATTTGGGCTAGATGAATGTGCAGCGGTTCCCTCGGAGAGAGAACAGAGAACAGAGTTAGTCCTGCTTAAGTTTACTGGGTATAATTTATAACTGTAAGGAGTGCAAGTTGAGATTCCAGCATATCTCTCTATAGCAGCCTAGCTACAAAGACCAGAGCCGAGGGGTATGATAGACATGAGAACACCCTGAGACACAGGCGACTGAATGAACATGAGGAGTGGTGGGGCGACAGCACCAGAATCCAAGTTTACTAGAATTCTCTGTTCCTACCATGTCCCAGCTCTACACCCTTCATCTGACAGGAAAAATTAATTACAGAAAGCCTGACTAAATTAGTAGGTTTTCAGTTTGGACTTAAAAACTGAGACTGTGTCTCGAACATTATTCGGAAGAATATTCCAAAGCTGGGGAGCTTTATATGAAAAAGTTGTTCCTCCTTCTGTAAGATGTTCATTGTAAGAGAAAAGTTCACGGAGGTATTAGGGTGCAAGGCCATTCAGGGCTTTGCAAGTCAATAGCGGAATTTTCTAATCAATACGAAATTTAATCAGAAGCCAATAAGTCTTGATAATATTGGACTAATGTGGTCAAATTTCCTGGTTCTAGTGAGGACTCTAGCTGCCGCATTCTGGACTAGTTGAAGTTTATTTAGATTCTTGTTGGAACAGCCTGACAGCAAGCCATTACAAAAATTGAGTCTGGAGGTAATAAAGGCATGGACTAATTTTTCTGCATCATGGGGGGATAGCGAGTTTCTTAACTTAGCAATGTTCGCAGATGAAGAAAAGCTATTTCAGCAACAACACTTATATGTGCGTCGAATGAAAGATCAAGATCCATAGTGACACCAAGACTTTTTACAGTTGACATTGTAGAAGCTGAGGAACCAGCAAGATCAAGTATGTGCTTTGTTTTCAAACACCACATTGGCAAAGTGTGGTCTCCATAGTAACAGGAATCGAACAACAGTACGTCATTTGTGAAATAAAATCAGGTAAATTCTGTACTGAATGAATACTTCTCTCTTTTTGCGAGAGTCTCCAGCTCTCAACCCTTGAACTCAAGACACTTTTGCTGTGAGAGGACAATGCTACCCACAGCGTCCTTGTCCCAGCCATATTATATAATATTATATTATATTACACTAAATGAACAGAAGTATTGGGATGCCTAACCATTACACAAACAGGGACTTTGATGACATTACATTCAAATACATAAACTTTAATATGGAGTTGGTCCCCCCTTTGCAGCTGTAACAGCTTCCACTCTTCTTGGAAGGCTTTCCACAAGATGTTAATAATGTACATTTAAGCATTCACCAATGAACTTTTGCCACATGCAAGTGTTAAAACAAACTACTTTTAAGTAAAATACCTGGTTGTAACTTCTCAATCTCATTTGTGACCAGGTTTTGATTTGCAGTGATCATCCCCTCTGAAGAGACAAGTGGACCCAAACCATGTCAGCAAAATGTCCCTCATATTTCAATTTTTTCATTTAACAAAAATATTGCTACACTTTATAACTCTATATGAATGTTCTTCTGTGCAAAAGGTTTTGGTTTATCATTATTATAGATATTTTCATTTATAACGGATGTGTTTGCAAGGGGTAGTTGCCGATGTTTCAGTGCTCTTTTTTAATTACATTTCTTTCTTCTTCGTCTGTATATTGATGACAGCATCCTCAGCTCTGCTCCTCCTTATCCATTTAAAGTGAGTGTAGAAAGAGCCATGGGATTCCAGAAGATTAGGGTTGGGTATCGTTTGAATTTTGTCAATTCCGATTCTGCTTATCGATTCTGGTTCAATTCCCCATTTTGGTTTCATAAAGGTGAAAAAAGAAGGACAAATGCTTAAAGGACAAAATGTGTCTTTTGAACACTTTTGAACAGTTCAGCACCTATCTATCTTTTCTGGTAGTAGCCTATGCGTGATCTTTCTGGGCATACTGAGTTTCCCACAGTTGAGAAAACACTCTCACTCAGGGCTGAGGAGGCCTGCACACATAAATATGAAAAGGCCCCCTCTGACAGCGAAGGTCATGTAGTTCTGCTGTTCCACCACCAGGCAGCAGGGTCATCAGATGACATTGATGGTGGCTTCTCTTCTCTTTATCCTCAGCTCTCTGTCAGTCTGGATAGTGATGGACCTTTGTCATTCTGTGTTGTTTCTTAAAGCTTTTACCTTGAGGTCATCCTTAACAGCAAAAAGCTCAAATGCAGACATTAAAGCCTTCTTGGGAGGTGGCTGCTCCTCTTCCTCACTCTCCTCTCCTTTCTCCTCATTCTTTCTGTCCAATCCTTTCTCCTGATCTAACAATGTCCCATTATAAGGCCTGGTCCTGGATCTGAGGTGGAATTTCAGTAAGGCACTACTAGACAACACTCTCCGGATCTCCACTCCAGAGGTTCTTGTAAGACCTGGTCCTGGATCTGAGGTGGAGTCTCAGTCAGGCAATACCAGACAACTCTCTCCGGATCTCCACTCCAGAGGTTCTAACTAGCCCATAATGAGTAGATCAAGATCACCTGAGTACTAGGCCCACATTTGATATAAATAGACCTTTTGGGACATTCTACCTGTGTGAAGTATACTTAACATTGTCTAGTTACTGAGCTATTTGTTATTGGACCTGGCTGTATTTTTCTGACCCTTGTTTTTGAATTCTGGATTTCTCTTTTGCCTTGTGGATTTGTATTTGTTTGCCTCTGTTTGGATTTTCTGGTTTCTGGACAATTTCCTACATTCTGGATTTTGGCTACTTTACTCTTGGGACTGAATTCCTTCGTTGCCGCTTTTCATTGAGTATTTGATCATCCACCGACCGGACAGTCATTTGGTGATCAGCTGTATGATTTACGTCAAGGATCCCGGTCCGCAGCTGACTAGGCTAACAACAACAACAATCAGTTCTCTGTGACCAGTAAAACTTGTGTGCTGAACAGTTATTGTTCCTCCCTGCATGTAAGTGACAACATTTAATTTTGCAGTGCCTAAAATCCATGTTATGAATGGGTTTTAATGGGTGCTCTACCTGATGTGTGGAGCAGGGTTTTTTTTTGTGTGTTCTCTTCTTTGCCTGGTTCGGGTGTGCCGTCCTGGAGCCCAGTGAGTGTGTATGGTTGTGTGGTGTACAAAAACTTGCAATTGTATAGTACACTCGGTGACCAAATTTTGTTGGTTTGTTCCCTACCCTACAGATCTGTTAACACCCTTACTGCTTTATATATTTTCTATTTAGGGGAGGCTTGTTACAGTGGCACCCGAACAGGGACCACCAGGTCATATTGTGTTTGTACACTGTTGTTGTTGTGAGCCTAGCGACCCAGCTATTTCCATTGCTACATGTAAACAAAACACTCACAGCTTCTCTGTAAAATTATCCATGTTATTTTGTCCCACAGTTACATACACAGTCAATAACATAATAAATAACATGCATATAAGTAGCCATCCAGCATGGCCAAGTCCAGTGCACGAGCTAAGGGAGAGTCGGTAGCTCATCTGCTGGCCGATTTCACGGCGGGTCCCTTGGTAACGAGGCATGAGTCAATCCAGGACATCAACACCCTCAGCAGCCTCTACCTTGACATGGATGCTGATGAGGCGTTGGGGGAGGATGAAGGGGAACCCAGTGAAGACGCTGTGATGAATCTGAACCTCGCCTAAGCAGCTGAGGAACAGCTACCGCCGCCGCCAGCTGAGGAAGACAACCAGAGTCTTGTCACCTTCATGCTGGCCACTCGCCTCAGCCAGCTGGAAGTAGGGATGGGAATCGAAACCCGGTTCCGATTTAGAACCGGTTCTAATTTTGCGAAGCACCGGAATCGTTCACCT
>JBBPCZ010062796.1:0-12331 GCA_037974445.1 Brycinus macrolepidotus | reverse complement strand
TATATATATACACTAAGGGGCATCTAAGCCTGTTTTACCTGTTTTCTGTATTTTCATTCTCATTACCCTTCCTGCTTTGTTTCTTTTAAGCACAAGGCATTCAATTTACTCATGTGTTTATCATTGCCATTTTTATGATGTTATCTGTACACTTTGTCAGTTTATTAGGCACTCCTATCTTGTATCTACCCTCACTGGTCTTTGTTACAGACACCCCTGCTGGTTTATCTGTTGCTGCACACCCTCTGTCCTGCCTATCAGTCTGTAGTTTGCTTTTTTCCATGCATAATTCTTTATTCATCTTCTAGTTCAGGCCTGAGTCGGGCATAGTAATTTCCCTGCTCAGACGCATCTGATTCAACTCAACTATTAATTGCCAGTTTACGTGAATGTGTCTGAGTGCTAGCAAACTGATGGAAACCAGGTACCTCTGCTGTAGAACCACTGTTGACTGGGCATTTTGGTTGTTGGACTGTTCTCTACTGAGCAGTGACGTGTGTTTAAAAACACAGGCAGCAACACTGCTGTGCCTGATATACTCGCACCTGTGCAACATGCGGTAACATGCTACAATTATGTTATTAGTGAGAACTGTCCACCACTCAAATTATGTCTGGTTGCCGGCCGTCCTCTGGTCCTTTTCCACTGACGGGCAGGGTAGAGCCAACAAATTGTGCAGCCACAGAATATTTTCTTTATTATATTGCTTTATTATACCACAGTCCTTGCCATTTCTGTCATGTTACATGTTCCATGATGTGTTGGTGCCAAAAAATTCATGTTGTGTGTACCGCTCAGCTAGGTCACTCCACTACTCCTCCTTTTACAATATTAAAAGTGTGCCGAGTAGAATTTTTTTTCTTTTTCTTTTTTCTTTCTTTTTTTTATTTTTTTTTATCTTGAATTATCAACAGTGATTTTTCTTGAAAGCACAACCAGTTTGTCTGTTGGTCATTGTGTACATCCAAGTCCCACCACTGAAGCATGACTTCATTATTTGTAGTGTGCTTAATGTGTTTCCGAATTATCTGCTGCTTTTGTATAACGCATTTTTATGAAAGTTGAAGAGAATAGGTATTTTCAGGCGTGTTGATGTAGCTTTATCATTTTTCAAGGCCGCAAAGTCATTATTATTATTATTATATTTAGAACAGTGGTTTAATGCTGTTTGACTGGGCATATAGTGCCGTTGCCAAACCTCAGGCCTTTTACTATGCTGGAATTTTTAGTTTACTGCAAATGTAATGAACTTTATTGAAGAGGATCATAGTTTTAAGCTACATTTATGATTCATGAACAAGCCTTATTGTTAGTAATCACTGAAGGTTTTTGACTGATGACATACTGCAGGCTGACAGGTGACATTCAACCAAGTGCAACAGCACCCAGAATGCTCCTTTTTAGTTAAACAACAAAGCTCAAAACAGTGCTATATCTATAAACTACAGAATGTAACCTAAAATCATGATTCCGTTTTATGATGCCCCAAAGATCTGAATTTGTTTAATATTTTTTGACCCTTTATAAATCTGAACGGCATGTTATCGTGTACCACTGTGCTTGAATGCTAGGAATTTTTAAACTCTTGAAGATGCTGGAACTGATCTGGAGGGATAGAGCACCACTCCGCCACAAAAGACACTTCGTTACGGTTAGTGTTTTGATGATGTGATGGAGAGCCATGGGTGTTCAATTTGGTTGAGATCTGGTGACTGTGAGAGCCATGGCATAATCATAATTTTCATTATCATCAAACCATTTAGTGACCCTGCGTGCCTTATCGATGGGGGCATTGGAAGACTGGAAGAGACCGCTCCCAGCAAAATCACCATCCTTCAGATCCTTTAGACCCTTTAGTCAGAATAACTTTCTATTCGTTTTGACTTAAGTGTAAATTGAGTAGGTTTTTTTAAAAAAAAAAAAAAAAGATCCCCTAGAACATTTATTTAAAGAATAAAATCATTAAGTACAAACGATACATAATACAGGCAGTTAGTAAGTACACAACTATTGTATTAATACCTTGATTATCTTTTCATTTTTCTTATAACAGGATTATTTCCTCCTGCTCCTTTTCCTCTTACAATGCGCTTTTACAGTTGTTTCCCAGTCACACTAGTCATTGTGTACTTTTCAGTGTCATACACAGACTCTCTGTAAGTGATCTACACTGATCTACAAACTGAAATAGACTGTATATATCAATTAAAGAGGAATTTGTGATTTATCAAAATTTCTGCCTAACTGTTCAGACATAAACACTCACTCAGAGGGTTTCGATTTGAAATGCTTCATTCTAAAGAAACTGTCGGAACTGTGTCCGGTGATCATGATGGAAGCCAGATGTACGAAGCTGAATTCTGCCTGATAGGCAGTTATTTCAGCTCATACAAGACAGAGCTCACATCCCTTTTAAAAGGTAGATCCAAACGCAGTTTGGTCTGAAGTACCTGCCATCCATGGCCCAAAAAAGAACTCCCTTTCAAAGATGCTTAGGCTGTTTCCATCTTGATTCAAAATCAAGGTCAATGGGGGCTACTCAGCATCTTCATACATACCATGGAGCATGGAAAGATATTTTCTTTACTGCATCATGCCGTACACCAGTCTTCACTCAGCACATTACAATGAAAAATGATTTATTAGTTTCAGAAAATTAACTTGTACGTGTAGACAAGCAACTTAATTGATTTTATTCAGCTCAAATGAATAATTTGAATGAAACAATAAGAAGGAAAATAAATCATTTAGATTCACAAAAGCTATATTTGACATCATTCGAAACACCGAAAACAAAATCTTTAAATCCGCTTCCTTCCACTTCTTAAAATGTATCGCCCATCGGTGAAAACAACGCAACATATTAACTGGCCATTTGAAAACAAGCCTTTTGTCTTCTAGAAATACTGATATAATTGGCTTGCTCTGGAATCTGTCATTTGTATTAAAAGAAAACATCCTGAGTCTACTGCATTAAAAAGCACATCATCCAGAAATGATGATGATGCCCATTAAATACTGATTTTTATTTTTTTTTTATCCACTGTAAGAAAAGAGATCTTTGTGCCGTAAAGGTAGTTGTAAAATTTCATGGCAGTGTTCAAACAGAAGGGAAAGGTTTCAGTGTCTGTATTTTCCATGCCACTCATATTTGCTTAAAGCGCTGTGCTTAGGCCCGGGGTTGTAAACACTCAAGAGATTTTTTTTAACACATCTGACAACTGCACCTGGCTAATGATCCCATCCTTTTATCTTTGGTGTGGAACTGCACCATGCCGGTGCGCTCCAACATTTTTTTTTTTTGCCTAAATAATAAAAGACTTTAAAATCAGGGAAGTTCTAGGCATATATTTTGGAATTTTAAATTGGGAGTCAGTACTGGTCCAGTGGTTCATGCAGCGAATGAATTAAGCTGTTTGTGTGGAACATGCAGGAAATTTTACAGCAGGCTAAAAATGACAATTGTATTCCTGCATTCTACAGACAGGACAAAACGAATCATGGAAAAAAGGAACGATAAATTTACATTTTGACAATTTAACATATCACGTTGTCAAAATAACACATCACTGTCCATGTGCTTTCAATTTTCTGTTTTCATTTTCATTTAATTTGATCACAGCAGCTGCTCTTTCCATTGTGTACAAATGTGATCACAATTTTTTTCCATTCGTGATGGAATCAAATTCCATTAACTTACTTTCAAACTTAAGAATGTTTTTTTTGGGTTTTTTTTTTATTTTTTTTTGCCTTCTCCTGTAAAGTTACTGTTTTGGAGATGCTTCTTTTTCTTTAGACAGCAATGATATGCAGTCAACAGAAAAGCCTCACCACAAAGCCCAGAGCTCGACATGGCTACAGAAGAGGACTGACATCTTCAAGGCAGAGAGTGGGCTGGAAGGGTGATGGCTACAGCTGCTATTATAGTGATGCACATGCACATGCACGCAAATGGACAAAAATAAAAGGTGCCATTCTTTTGTCCCACATTTGCCTTTTTCCTAATTGCTTATTTATTTATTTATTTTTATTATCTCAGTATCTTTGGAGGCCACGATTAGTCTTTTCTAGTCTTATCTCATTTCCTACATTTTTACATTAAGTCTTCAGTGATCTAATCTCTTGGGACCTTAGCACTGTCATTTGTATGGATCTGCAGTGCTGCTCCCTGGCAGCAGTTGTGTGTTCTGGGATTCCATGGAGGGAACTGTCTGTGTCCTGCGAGTCTTCGCTGTTTTGGGACTTGGTGCTATCCTGTAAGTGGGGCTTGTGGTGGGTCGCACGCCTTTGCTCCTCCTTCAGCTCCAGGTAGGAGCGGGAGAAGGTGTGAAATATAGACGTGACTGGGAATGCCATTAGTAAGATTCCACTGAGGATGCTGCTCAGCGCCACCACCTGTCCTGGAATACTGCGCGGCACCATGTCTCCATAGCCCACTGTCGTCATGGAGATGACAGCCCACCAGTAGCTGCCAGGGATGCTGGTGAACTCCTGCTTGGCACCCATCTCGCTCTCAGCCAAGAAGACCAGTGGTGAGAACAGTGCCATGGCAACACACAGGAAAAGCAGGAGCAGGCCAAACTCGCGTGTGCACCTGCGTATGGTCAGCCCCAGTGTCTGCAGGCCCAGGGAGTGACGAGCTAATCGCATTACATAGAAAATGCGGAGAGCTCGCAGGACCCGCAGCACTAAGCCCACCTTCTCCAGGTAGTTGTTTCCTGAGGCAGTGGGCCGGTTTCCCACTGATAGAGAGTCCAGAATCAGAGTGATATAGTAGGGCAAGATAGCTACCACATCAATGATGTTGAGTGGAGTGCGCAGGAACACACATTTCCTCTGTGTCTGAATGAAGCGCAGCAGGAATTCTAAAGAGAACCATCCCACACACACCGTCTCGAGCACAAAGATATTGTAGCATCTCTGGGAGCATTCACCCTAGGAAAAAAATAAGTGAGGCATGAGTCACTGCTATTTACCTTAACTTCAAAGTTTATTGATACAGTGCTTTCTGTTCCCATTCACAAGATGCTTTTCCTCCCGGATTAGTTGAGTCGACATTTATATTAATCTTGAACCATAACAATAAATACAGCAACTTCCAAAAAAGCTCAAACAAAGCTGTCGCATAATCTGAGAATCAGCTCACTACTGTTTGACTGCCAAGATTGAGCAGATTCTCTTGGAAGCTGTGTAAGGAGCGATGCTTCAAAAATGTGGATTTTCCAAGGCCGTTTTAAAGTTACTAAAGCAGAGCTTGAATTCTGAGCCCTGGGAAAGTGAATTCTTCAGATCTCATCCAACATTACAGACATAAATGTAGTAAAATGCAGAGGACAGAATTCTGCAGGCCACTGTTAATTAAGCATTAGGTACTCTAGGGAAAATATTCAATTTCCTCCTCAGCTAATGAGTAAACCTTATTACAAGCTTCACCCAGACATAAATGTTTTTTTTTTACCCCTTAAAAGATCACTGGGAACTATGGCAACTGCTTCAGATTTACAAACCTAGCTCTAATTAATTTACCTCCATAAACCCTGCATGATCTGTTACTTCTTTAGAGAAATATTCAATTTTTGCAGTTTTAGTAAATCCATAAATATTTAAAGGTATAACTACATGTGATTACTGTAGCATACATGTCACAGCATACATGTCTTCAGTTTTTTTTTCCATCATTTTAAAGTACACAATAAACACAATATATCCACTTCTTGTATGTTAAATATTACATATTATTTTAGTGCTACAGTTTGTTGGTCTGTACAAAGGTTGGTCGTCTTTACTGGTAAATATGTGCTCGGACAGAATTTTAAACAGCCAGATTTAAATAACTGAATTTTGTAGCATCGGATTTAATGTACATTCATCTTCAGCTGTTCAAAGCACATATCCATATAAAATGGTGAGCATGTTTTCTGTAATGAACGTTACGACAAATCTCATAATTATGCACAAAACTCAAAATATCTCCTACAGTCAGTGAACTGAAGGGACACAGCTTAACAGAGGCGCGTGTCTGAGAAAACCGAACAGTGAGAGTGTGGCAAATATACATAGCTTCAGGAATTATCATTAACATAACACTAGACACTGACATGCATGCTTACACAGGGTTATTTGCCAGAAAAGATGTGGATTATAGATATAGTAAATGCTAATTAATCTGCATAATGTTTGTATCTGCGTGTGCACACTGCCAAATTTGTTGTATTATTTGTAGTTTTCGTCGATGTGCAGTAAGAAGAGAATGTTTGCATTTTTCAGTGAGGAAAATCCATTAGCTCTGCTCTTGGCTTATGCTAGTGCTGTGCTGTTGCCATTTGAAGAGAAGATTTTTGGCTGAGTGCTTTTTTCATTGCTCTACTTTAGTGACAGTGAATCTATACTTTATCTGACCAGATTCCATGAAATAAAACAGACAATTACCCATACATTCTCTGAATCCGTCCTGAGCTAGCATCATCCTCTGCATGAGGACGTAGGGGTGGAAACATGGGGCGAGAAAGACATCAGGAAAGACTGTCAATCCAGCAGGAATTTTAATTATGACTATCTGTTCTACAGCTGTTAAAATAAACACAGAAAGGAAGAATGTTGGGAAAGTGCACACTAATGAATATTCATTAGCTTTTGTGAAACTGATCCATTTTTTTCACAGTGCAAATTCATCAAGTGAAATGACTGTCATACAGGAAGAAATGTATAATTTTGACAAAAAAAAAAACTGACAGCCGCAGTGATTCTACAGTGGATTCGGCCTGCCCCCACATTGTTTTAATTACTGTCATGACGCAAGATAATTAAGAAAAAACAATCAGATGGCATCCTAGGGTCCACATGCTTATTGAAGCCTGACACTGTCTTAATTAAATCAGCATGCTGCTTATTTGAAGACTTTATTTGGAATTTCCTCTCAAACCATGTAGACTCAGAACTCTATACCTCAGTCCAATACCTATATTGATATTGAAATTAGCATCAAATGCGTTAAACTCTGCTTTTCAATCAATCACCTTGAGCTAGAATTATCTGACCTTAATATGAATAAAGGTCTATTTAATCAACTCCCCAGTAATTGCTTCAGTAATATGCATTACAGCATATATGTAATTAACCATTTTCAGAGTAGGGAAAAAAAGCTTTAAGCTCATATTTTACAGCTCAGAACAGCTGTTTTGGTGCTTTTCCTCACATGAACAGCTCGTTCCAGGTCTTTCCACAATATTTCCACTGGGTTAAGGTCAGGACTTTGACTCCGAAACACTAACTTTATTCTTCTTTAACCATTCTTTTGTAGAACGACTTGTATCATCAGGGTCATTATCTTGTTGCATGACCCACTTTCAATTGACATTCAGTTCATGGATGTCTTGACTCTTTCCTTTAGAATTTGCTGGTATAATGCAGAAGCTATCCTGGCCAAGATGTAGCAAAACAGGCTCAAATCATGATACCACCACCAACACCAGGTTTTAAAGATGGGATAAGGATGTTATAGTGGAATGCACAGTTTTCATTTCTCCAAACATAACGCTTCTCATTTAAATCAAAAGAGTTTTTTTTTTGGTCTAATCCAAAACATTTTTCCAATCAAATCAAGTCAAGCGGGTGTTTATTGTCATTTCAACCATAACGTTTCTCATATACATAGTACACAGTGAAAAATGAAACAACATTCCTCCAGGACCAGGGTGCAACACAAGGAACAAAAACAGAACACCACGAGACTACATAAGTGCGAGCACGACAAGACTGCAAGAGAGAGTGCATAAAATACAAGAACAACAGTACAACAATTTACAGGACAAAACATATAGTGCAGTTGACAGGAGTAGTAACAGTACTAGTGTGAATGAATACAGTATTATGATACCGCACTCTAGCCAAGATAAGTGTGCAAAAAAAATGGAAAGAAAGGCAAAAATTGAGGTAGACAGCAATAATAATTGTGTAAAATCAATAGCAGCAACAGGGTTAGAAACAATGTATAGTATATAAAATACTGGGTATTTACAGTGGCAGCTGGGAGTCAGTGTTTAGGCCCAGCAGTCTAATCACTCCTATCATATTCTGATAAATGATGGTGTTGAATGCTGAACTCTGAGCTGAAGTCTATGAACAGCATTCTCACATAATTTTTTGTCAAGATGGATGAGGGCTAGTTGAAAGGTGCTGGTGAGGGCATCATCCATTGAACAGTTTGGATGATATGCAAACTGCAGGCGGTCCAGTGTGATTTTCTGTGCCTCATGACAAGTCTTTTGAAGCGCTTCATGATGACTGGAGTGTGACGGGATGGTAGTCATTGAGGTACAACACTGATTACTCTTTTGCCGTGGGGATGGTAGTGGAGGCTTTGAAGCATGTTGCAACTATGGTGGTGCTCAGAGAAATTGAAGATGTCAGTGAGGACATTTGCCAGCTGGTCTGTGCATTCTTTGAGCACACAACCAGGAATGCTCTCTGGTCCACGGTTGACTCTAAGCCTTCCTCACATTAGCCATGGTCAGACAGAGCATCTGGTCGCTGGGGTGGGGTGGTCTTTCTCGTTCCCATGTCATTCCCATCACTTCTTTTCCTCTTTTTAAATCTAGACTCAAAACTCACCTGTTCAAAGTAGCTTATTCAACATAATCTTCTTCACTCTGCCATATTATTTTGGATTGTTTTATGTAGATTCTGTAAATTGTCTGCTCTTATGCTTGTTCTTTTTATCATTTTGTTGTGTACAGTGTCCTTGAGTGTTTTGAAAGGCGCTTTTCAAATAAAATGTATTATTATTATTATTATTATTATTATTGTGTCCCTCACACCATGCGTAAAAGTCATGCAGTGCATCTGCAAGAGAGGCCTCACCATTACAGGCAAGTGGAGAAGTCCTGGAAGTGGCCATGAATTTTCTGAAGTTGGCCCTTGATGTTTACAGCCTGACCTGAAGGCAGTGTCACAGGTTCTCAGCATTACACGCACCTCTGCAGTCATTCACAGATTCTGGTTTGGGCGTGTGGTGATGGTCTTGGAGGCAGTAACGTCATCAGTGCACTTGCTGATGTAGCCAGTCATCGATGTCACGTACTCCTCATAGGTTGTAATCTCCCTAAACATGTCCCAGCCAGTGTGCTCAAAACAGTCCGGAAGAACAGAGAAGTCTCCCGGGAGCCAGATTTTCATCTGCTTCAGAATGAGCTTGGCACGTCTGACTAGCAGTCTGTGTGCTGGAGTCAGCATAACAGAGATGTGGTCTAAGTAGCCAAGGTGCGAGTGGGGGCTTGACGTGGTACATGCCAGTGATGTTTAATTAAACACAGTCCAGCACATTCACCACCTCACTGGAAAGCCCACATACTGAAGGAATTTGCACTAATAATTTGTTATTTTATTATATCTGTTATAGTTATAATTATAGTTATTTGTTACTTTGTTTAGAGTTATTTTGTTACTCTGTTTGCACTATTACTACTGTTCTTTTTTAAACTCTTTACTGTCTTATCTTTATTCCTCTTGTTGCACTGAGCATGTTTATGACGAAAGAATTTCCCTCGGGATAAATAAAGTTCTTATCTTATCTTATCTTATCTTATCTTAATTTAAGGATAACTGACTGAAATCTCCAATGACAATAAACACTCTGTCTGAGTGTGAGTTTAGTAGCTCACTGATGACTCCATGAAGTTCAGCCAGTGTTAGCACTAGGTGTGATGTGCACCAAGACTATGAGCGTGGTGGTGAATTCCCGTAGTAAATAAAATGGTCTGCATCTAACGGTCACAAACTCCAGCAGCAGTGAACAATAACCTTCTGGCTTGTCCACGTGACCTTCCACAAACTGTATCGTAAGAAAGGCCTTTTGTTGGCTGGGTTACCGTGGGCTCCTTGTGACTTCACAGACTGTTACACCCCTTACTCTTTTAGTATTTTTCGTTGGTCGACCATTCCTGAGGATGGTCTTGAAGTTCCTACATTTGTACACAACCTGTATGACCGTGTCCAAACTCTTTAGAAATAGTTTTGTAACCTTTTTAAGTCTGATGAGCCTTAACAGCTCTTTTCTTGAGGTCCTCCGAAATCTCCTTTGTTCATGTCCTGGTACACTTCCACTAGCATGTTGTGATGCTCAGACTTTGATAAATCCCCATTCTTTAAATAAAACAGGGTGCCTATTCACATCTGATTGTCATCCCATTGATTAAGAACACCTAACTCTGATTTCACCTTCAATTTTTCCGCTAATCTTAGAGGTTCATATGCTTTTACAACTCACAGATTTGTAATATTGGATCATTTATCTGAATAAATAAATTATAAATTAACAAGAGTTCACAGACTTTTAAGCACTAATTATATTCTTCCCATTTATGAAGCAAAAACATATTCAGACACTTTTGTTATTTTCTACTTTTCTGGACAGGAGCGCTACACAAAATTTCACAATGCACTCTTTCTAAAGAGGGTATGGAAGAATCTAAAATGATCCAGAATTACTTGAAATCTGCACACAAACATTTAGACAAATCATCATAAACTCTTTTCGAACGCCTTGCCCTCCCTAATTTTAAACTCTATCATTGGGCATTTCAAATTAGGGCTATGCGCACTTGGACAGACACTGACAGTGCAGTGCCATGGAGAAGTATTGAATCGGCTATAGTGCATCCCCATAGACTCCAGGATTTACCTTTCACAGGGGTAGGTCACCGTAAATCACGACACAAATTTGGTGGTATTGTTTCATCCGCCTTAGCTGCATGGTACAACGCTGAAAAAGCAATAGGTCATTCAAAGAAAATCTCACAACAATCTCCTCTATGGAATAATTTCCACTTTCTGTCAGACCATAAACCTTTTGTTTATCCCCTCTGGTCATTCAAGGGGGTTTCCACATTTTCTAATATATTTGATGCAAATGGTGTGCGTACGTTCCAGGATATCCAAAAAGAATACAGTCTACCTGGCCTCTCTTTTTTCTTGTACCTCAGGCTACGATCCGCAATGAAAGCCTATGGCGTGCCATGGAATTCTGTCTTAAATGATCACCCAATGTTTAGCTGGATTGATCCTGTCAAGACCTCTAGAGGTGCAGTCACAAATATGTACAATAATTTACTCCTTAACGTTCATAAGCCTTTAAAGACTCTATCAAAATGGGATTTACAACTTTCTTGGTTAGGATTCCACCCGGATTGGGGTCAAATCTTTGCCTTACTTCCAAAAACCTTAGTCACGTACTTATTCGCTTTAAAACTATTCATCATTTCTATTGTACACCTTACAAACGATATCTCATAAAACTTGCTCCCCATCCATACTGCAGCATTTGCAACACTGGTACTACCTGTACATTTCTGCATCTGTTCTGGGACTGTCCAATGATCCAGCATTTCTGGAAGCTTGTCACTCGTATGTTAAGTGATCTTACAGGACAACACTTTGACTTGGACCCTTGCTTACTATTGCTTAATGATGACTCGATGTATCAGTTCTCATTACATGATAAAAAACTGTTAATGGCAGGTTTTACAGCTGCTAAGAAAACCATCCTACATCAATGGATACACCCAGATACAGACCTCAAGCAATTCTGGATTGTCTCATTCCATTACATTGTTTGTTTAGAGTGTACAACTGCAAAGATTAATAAGGCAAAGACAACCACTGTAAATACTTGGATGAATATAGCTGCTGCTCTTAAAGAGCTTCTTTGAATAGTCTAGTCCATATGAGTTTGCTGTCAGCATAAGTCAAGTGCAAAATGTTGTCCTGTGCTCCTTTTTTTATTGCCTTCTTTTTGTAAGTTATCCTTGTGATATCTCTGTCCTGTATATGCCTTCTGACAAATTGACAGAATGACAATAAAAAAAAATAAACTCTTTTCGAACAATGGACAGATGAAACAAAATATAATAATTATTATTAATAATTAACAATAATGTAGCTTTAGCTTGTTTGGAGAAAGAAGGATTGCACATATGATCCCAAGAACACCATACGCACAGGGAAGTACAAAGGTGGGAGTATCATGATATGTGGCTGCTCCTCTGCAAATGGTACTGGGGCATCACACACTGAAGAAAACATCAGCAATGTATCTGGACATATTAGAGGAGAATCTTAATCTCAGTCTAATTATGTCTTACCATAGCATCTCATAGATGTAATTGTCAGCAATAGCTTTGGGGTCATTCCACGAAATCGGTACATTTTCAACTTTGAAATTTTTTTTTTTTAAATCATTTTTTTCTCAATTTTTTAAATATCTCTGGAAAGAAGACATCCTAAAGTGTCAATAAATTTTATGGTGCCATCTCAGGCTATTTATTTTATTTATTTT
>JBBPCZ010062768.1:13276-31146 GCA_037974445.1 Brycinus macrolepidotus | reverse complement strand
TACTTTTAGCCATATAGCGTATATAGTTCTGTAAATATCTTTTTGAGGAGGGTTCTATGTGCCACAAAAATGATTTTGCTGTAATTACAGTCAAAGAAGATTTTTGGTTCTATATAAGAGCCATTTTTTTTTTTTTGTATAACCTAAGGCAGTTTGCATTGTAGTCCATGTAGGTATTAAATAATAAGCCTTAGGATGTAATAAGCCTGAGAATTTAAAGGGATTAACTTAACTGTACGTGTTTGCTGTCATTTGAAATTTTCACTTGGCTCTCTTATGAAAAGTTTTGTTGTCTATGATTACTTTTTGTAGGAAAACAGTAGGAGACGTCCTGCCCGAAAGACAGCAGGGTTTTTATGTTTTACTAAGCCCGAAGGTGTTTCAGATGGAATGCACTGGATGAGCCAAAGCAGCCATGTGGATGTAAGACAGACCGAACCAGATGGAATTTGCCCTTTTGAGAAATATTGCGGTGTGTCCGTCACTTCACACAGAGAAGGTGTTGACTGCAACGGGCATGACGGACTGCAGAGAGTCAAACTTCACAAGTAAGTATCAGTTTACATAAACAGATATGACACACATAAGCACGGGTGAAGCTTGTATGTGTCCTGATATGAAATTAGTTCTTTACTAAGTCTGCAGAACTGCCTACTATCTGCAAGCTCAAGCAGTTTCAGTTCAGGCCTGAGACAAATGAGAAAATGTGCAGTATCGAAGAGATAGCAGTATGCATAAATTATTTCTTACCAAAATATTCTAAATGGGTTTAATTCTACCCTAGCTAAAAACAGAGCTTGTAAATATTCTTTCTACACATGTTCCCATTTTGTGCCTTCATCTAGCCACGGTGTCTGGTGCTAGTGGTAAAGAAAGTCTCCTGACAACACACATACGAGAAGTCACTCCAAATTTATGCCCGATAAATTGAGCAGAGTATGTAGTAATCCTCCCTAACAATATCTCTGTCTATTTTCTGCATGGTTTTCCTATATTGTCCCTCAAATGCATATAAATGAGACAGAGAAACATTGGTTTTTCTGGACACATGGCCCATAAACTGTGCTTTTAGTGTCTTACATTACATGCAGGCAGAATGTGTCTGTTTTATGCCTGGAACTGGCGCAGAATGCTTATTACATCTTTTTGGACTCAGCATTGATAAATAAATATTGCGATTTTTATTGCCTGGGACATGAAGTCATGACTTGTATGTACTTGTGCATGTTTTAAGCTGTGTTAACCCAATTCCTTGATTATACGATTTTGTCGTTTCCTCCACAGAAACAAATCAGAGTGCAGTCCAAGTCTGGATGGTCTCCACATGGCGGGAATGGTTCTTGGTAGTGCTTCTATAATGTCCCATAGACTGCAATTCATACCATGGTCCATATCCAACTGAACAGAATAACATATGTAATATTGGCTTTGATATTGTGCTTTTTAGTGATGTGGTCCATATTTAGAGTATCAAAGGTTGACAAAAAAATTCTCATTATAGCCCCAAACAGAAGGCTTGTTAAGCTTTCTTGGAACTAGTTGCATCCATGAATGTAGTTTGCATGAGATTCTGCTTTTTCATTCTAATGAACATGTCTGATCACGTTGGTTTGTTTTACTATGCAGATGACCTAGATGATGAGGAGGACTTGCGTCATCATTCTGCTGTACCAGTCAACTGTTTACCTCCTCCCAATCTGAACAAGCATCCCATGGATCAACAAACAGCTACTGTAAGAATGGCATCATTGAAAAGAGTTTGCTAATGTGGTAAACTCCGAATGAATGAAAGATATTAACTATGAGTCACTAGAAGTGTTAGCAGTTTGGAATGCGTTCCTTTAGGTTCTTATAATTAGTTTTATCACATGCTGTTCCTTAATAACATTTATTACCTTGCGATTTATTCCAGGCCCTGAAGGAGATCATTTTCGGCTCTCCCCTCATGTGTTTCAGCGAGGAGTGGAAACGCCAGAGTTTCACATTTTCAGAAACACCTGGTCTGAGATATGGGATTGTGCAGAAGAAGGTATTAAGTACCCCTTAAAGAATGACTAATTAGAACAAAAACTTAAGAAAGCAGTAAAAGTGAGACCATGGGTACTGGGTGCTCCTTCTAGTCTAGTACAAGCTAGTGCCGATAGCATTTTTCATGGATAAATGATAACCTGTGTCCATTAATGTTTAACACGCTAACGGGCCCATATCATGTAAAACCCTTTTTTTTTTTTTTTTTTTTTTTTTTTTTACACAAAAGAGGTTGAGGGTGGAGCTGGGCCCTTTAGATAACACAATTGAAGTAAACATTAAAGTTGGAACGGTAAAAGATTATTAACAGTTGTATATTAGTAAAAAGACAGGACTGGAAAGAAAGCGTGCCATGATGTGTACGTAAGCTAATGTGCTTTTTAACCAGGGAGGGCCGTGTGGTGTGCTTGCTGCTGTCCAGGCCACTGTTCTCCAGAAACTTCTATTTGAAAGAACCAGCAGTGACTCTGTGTCTGAGTAAGCACTGTCAAGCATCAATCATCTTTGTTCTTCATGTTATTTAGATGTTCTTGCGTCATTCAGATGAAATTTCCTACATCTGCAGCATTGAGTTATTTCACTGTTGTTTGAATTTGATTGGATTGGTATTCATAAACTGGCCAGTGTTTATGGCTAAGGTGTATTTTCAGTCTGTAAAATTTAATCTCAGCAACTGATAGCCGTCACTAGAGAATATGTTTTTAAATCAAATGTTATTATATTTCACCAGGAGGCTGCAGGTTTCAGACGCTGTAAGGACGAAGTGCCTGAACGAAGCCATGGCAGAAATTCTGTGGAGAGCCGGAGACAGGAAGAAAGCCACTGTTGCCATGTAAACACATGAATTATTTACTAAGAGACTTTAGTGCTGTATGGTTTCAGCTCCTTACCTTTATATGGTCTCTCCACAGAAACTCAGGCAGAAGTCTGTTCACACCAGTGGGCCACTACAGATCCGATGGGATCTTGGACATGGTAAAAAAAAAAAAAAAAATTATCTAGTAGAATCAATTATTAGATCTAATTAAAGCTGCTTTTTGCCCGTAAAGTGAGAAAAGGCACTACTGAGCATAGCTGGGTCCACAAAAATCATAGTTTATTCATGTGTTAGACATTATCACCATAAACTGCTTGTCTAGAAAATGATCTCTTGTTCTGACATCAGTGCCCAGAGACCCATTTATTCGTCAAGATCAAGTTTTCTGGTCTCTGAATCAAGCCAGTAACGGAACAAAGTTACTGTGGGCCCCAGAGGGTCTAGGGGTTACGCCAGCATTTAATAGGCTGAGTTCACATAAAATGGAACATTGTAAGTAAAATCAGACATTTCATAGGCCATGAATGACCTATATTTTACTGTATTTAAATTAAATATGACTAAATAAGTTTTCCTTCTGTACCGTGACATATTTCTGAGTGAAATGCAGCGGTAGGTTGAGTCTGAACTAGCGTAATGTTTCAGTTGATGATATGTGGAAGGGAAAGTGAAACATGATATTAAATAAAATCTTTCTCTGCCCAGTGGTACATGTTAACTGACATTTCACATAACATGCACCATATATGTAAATGTTGGTAGTACAAAGGAAATAGACATATTTGGATTTTCTGTTTAGCTTTTCAGTGATGTGAAACCTGATTGTGCCAAATGTAGGTGGAGTTAAGCTTTCATTAAAGCTTAAAATCAGAAAATGCACTTTGATAGTTAATTGATGGATTAATTAATTTAACATGTTAAATATATTTTTGTTGAGATAAAATCTGAATAAACAGGGTTTTCCTAAAATGCCTCAGAACCCTTCAGCCCTATTGGATTGCCTCATATCTGTTTCACAAAATCTGTGTAGGTTTTGTTGATGTTCTAAGTGGGGGAAAAAAGTCCACATCCTCTACAGGGAATGCATTTCTGCACATTTTAATGCACAGTTGCTGTTTGTTTGCAGAATTAGGGAAAGAAAACCACACATAAAATGCAGCCTGTGCAAAAGTTATAGCGCATTTTATGTTTATTTTCCAATGAATAGTCTCAGCAAATAAATATAAATTGTGCACTAAAATTTGCAGAAATGCCATATTTGTGTTGGTTCCCTTCAGAAAATGTGTTTACTTATTTTTATTTATACAATCAACAAAATATGAAAATTGAGTGTGCAGACGTTTTTGCATACGACTGTGTATCATTTGGTAATTATTATCGTGATATTCACCTTTGAAGGACTTACTCTGAAACCTTGCAATGGCTGCATGTATGTGTGTCAAAACATTTACGTGATCCAACAAACAAAATCATTGTTTGTCAAAAATAGCAGCCCAGCATAACCATATCAAGTGTTCTGTGTTATGGCATCGCAGCTGTAATGTAATAGCAAGTATTTGGTCCATATTGTGCAGCCCTGCACACTGACTTTTATGTGTAAATGCTATAGTAGTAGCTTTCTTGTCTCTGCAGATTACCTGCGTCAGTGTTGAGAGTTTAGATGACCTAAAACTCCTGCTTGAACAGAACATTCAACAGGTAAGCCTGCGATGGAAAGTCGTCTAACGAGTTTCATTCATCTACAGCCTGTGAGTGACATGTCTTTTACAATGCAGTACGTGTTCCAAGTCAGCATACTCTCAACATTAGCATCATGTGTTCTGTTCATTGAGAAAGAGAGTCAGTAATTATACTGTGTTCTGACTTTTGTTCTGTCTGTTTCCTGTTTCCTGAGCTGAGTGTTACAGCTGGGTCATTGTTTATTTTTTGCTCTGTTCAGTTTGAGTCAGGTCCCTACGGCTGCGTCCTGCTCATTGTCTCCAGCATCCTCTCCAGAACGATTAAGATGTAATGCTCCATTAATTTCAAACTAATTTTAACACTTCAAATAGGCCCATTTTTGGTTCAAGGCAGTTGAGTAATTCATTTCTCCTTGTGTGTTGCAGGGTGAGAGGAGATATGGACGTACCCACCTCCACTCTCATCGGTGCGCACGGCTACTGCACACAGGTTAACTTATGAATCTTAGGTGCTTTGGTCCTTCTCAGAACCGCTGAACTCACTGATAACCCCAACACAGCATCTCTATTAGAGGACACTCACCATTCCAAAAGACTATTGTGACATAAAGTTCAAGAATGCCTTGACATTTCCTGCTGTTTGATTTTTAGTTAAGTAAGAAACCAAAAGGCTAATTCACATAAAACAGCCATTTGCTAATATTCATCTTCAAAACTCAGAAATATCGAAGTGTCTTCCCTGGTATAAACAGCAGATTTTGCCTAATTATTGAAGTACATTTTGAAACTCGTTTTCAAATAAATAGAAACTCTGCACTTTTTTATTTTTCACTTAAGAAATCAGCAAATGTAATGACTGAGGAAGTTTTACATACAACTGTATATTGTTTGGTAATCATTATTGTCAAAGGCTCAAAGGTACTTTAAACACCTGAAAGGTGAGGGCTGATGAGTGCTGATGTTACAAGATATTGCCATTCACCATGCTGGTGCGGTAATTTGAATTATTTGAATAGTAAAAAGTGTTAAAACACAGTACTCCATGTCATTCAGTACCAAAAACGTACCACAAGCAGTGACCCAGTAATGTCATGCCTGTCTCAAAATCTCGATTGTTGATTGGCTGTCTAAACTACATGGAGTATGTTCTTTTAATCAATCTTTAATTGGTTGTGGTCAGTAAATATACTGACGTCTAGCACCTCACCCTCATTTCTGGTTTAAGCCTCATGAATATGAAGGTGTGGAATAAAGTATTGTTTAAGAATCTGTATCAAAATAATAGTATCAGTATTGGTATCACTCGAAATATTACCCAGCCCTAGACTTTACAACAAGGGGACAAATTGTGTGTGTTACTGTTTATAACTGTTACTATAGTATTTTAAATATTTACATATTTACACATGTGATATTGTTTTCATCTAAATACTCCTAGGCATTAACATGTTAGGTTACTGTAAATGACCATGTAGACTTGTTTATCTATTTTTTAAGAAGACTTCTGACTGAAAATGACAATTCTTCTGCAGTTTTTAGTCTCGAGTTTTATGTGGTCAGTATGTAGGAAGAACACTGACATTGTACAGGGATATAAAGACCAACTAATGAAGAACATAAAGGAGGCCTGGCTAACGTGCAGCTTAATTGCTTAGCTTTTTTGTTCTAAGATGCCTCGGGCTACAGCAGTTGCTTTCAAGTCTCAACAGAAGCATTAAGCTCGCCCAGAATCAGCTTCACTCTGTCGCTAACTCCTCTTTTGTCCTTATTTAAACTCGTTGTCTCACTTTCTGTGCTGTAAAATCTATAATGTTCAGTGCATGTATAGTCCTCAGTAGTGTTTTTCTCAATAAGTCATATGGTACAGGTTTTTGAAGTGTGTAAGGCACAATGACAGTGTAGCTCAAGACTTGACATAGTCTGTGTTTGGAAGACAGCTGCAGTTTTGCTGTCAGTGAATCAGTCTCAAAGACTCTATTTAATAAAATGCATCTCTGGTTAGTCAGATGCTCTGTGGTATTTGATATGCTCATAAAATCTGCAGAAAAATCAGCTCATATACAGCAACCAGTGGCCTGTGTTGCTTATTGTTTCTTTCCTGTTTTGTTCAAAACAGGGTTGCTGCTTTGAAAATCACAATTCTGCATGCCGTTATTCATGCCTTTACATTTGTTTACGCTGATGTTTACAAGAAGATGACTGTTTCGGTGAATTTGTGTTTGGAAGACAATTCCAGTTTTGCTCTCAGTGAATCAGTCTCTTAATTGCTGAGTTTCAAAGACCCCTTTTAATACAATGCCCCTCTTATTAGTCAGATTGAAATCAAATTGATTTGATATGCTTATAAAACTTACAGAAAGATCTGACAGAAAGACATATAAATCTACCCATGGCATGTGTTGTTTCTCGTTTTTTTCCCTGTTTTATTCATGTCGTTATGCATGTATATTTTCTCCTAGACCATTTGCTTACACTGATATTTACAAGAAGATGACTGTTTAGAATTATTAGCCTGCTGTAATCTTTTTAGTAAGTAGTGAAGATTAACCAAACTGGCTTTGTTTTGATTAGCTTTGGGGCTGAAACTCAGTGTCTCTATTAAGTGGCAGCAGTCCAGTGAGTGTTTTTCCCCATAAGCAGAACAGCAGCAGGGGACAGGTGCCATCACAGTGTTGGGAGGTGTTTTGGTTATTGAATATGGTTTGGAGAGACATATGTGTTTACACCGCTATAGCATCTGGTTGAAATACATCTTGAAGTGTTCTGAGCGATTTGGATTTAAATCTGATTTAACTGTGTCAGAGTGCGATTACACCTGCATTTTTATGTGGATAAGCCCTATGCAGGTATGTTCCTGAAATTCAAAATGTTTTATATGGATGTAAATGGGGTCCAAGTCATTTTTGTCCTTTAGTTATTAAGACATCTAAGAACATATATTGTTCATCTCTGTGAAGAGGATATGTTTTTTAAGCTGTCAATATGACACTTTCTAACTCTCGTTTGTGGTGATTTTTTTTTTTTTTAAGGAACTGGTAAACCTATTGCTTTGCGGACAGGCAGTTTCAAATGTCTTCAATGATGATATGAAGCTGGACTCTGGAAATGGTAACTTTATCCTTCTGAAAGGGATCAAACAGCGCTGCAACATTGGACTACTCTCTTTGTTTGAGTATTACAATATATGCAAGGTAAGAAAAATCTGTACCACTGTTACACGTTGTATGGTCTATTTCAAGCATGTGTATCAAACAAAAGCAGCATGTTAAGCATGATTTTTCTGCTTTTCTCAAGGTGGGCTCTTACCTGAAGACCCCCAAGTTTCCACTATGGGTGGTGTGCAGCGAAAGCCATTTCAGTGTGCTGTTCTCGCTGTGTGATGACCTGACGTCCAGCCCGTGGAGCCCCAGAGGGTTTGACCTGTATTACTACGATGGTCTTGCCAACCAGGAAGAACCAATCAGATTAACAGTCTGTGAGTTTGGTTTGGTCTTATTCCTAGCAGTGCATGTAAGTGCGTGTGTGCATGTGTTTGTGATTTTGTAATATATCCGGTTCAGAATACAAAACCAAGGCACATTTGACAAATACAAATAAACACATTTAAAGCCATTATACAATACCGAAGACACATATCAATTCTGCCCCGCCCAGGGTGAGTCCCTGGCTCGCGCTCATTGACCCTGGGATAGGCTCCGGGTACCCATGACCCTAGTAAGGAATACGCGGTTACAGAAAATAAATGAATGAACATATCAGTTCTTAAATAAGTTATGTATCGGGAGTACCAAAATTTCTTCATTTTGTAAAATCAGTAATTCACTGGCTGTGTTTCAGGGACTTTGCTTTGTGCAACATCACAGTAACTCATGGCCTCTCATAGCTTGTAGTTTGTCATATCACAGATATAACAAGACATAAATAAAATCAAGTAACCCAGATAGAACAGAGAACCGGTGGAGTTCAGAAAGTTCTGTGGATATTATCACAGTTATTCCTACCTAATGATAATGCAACAATATATAGGTTTCTGCTACAAGGATAAATCCACCTTTAGAGAAGTCAGTCTTTCTGACCTCTCTTGCCATTATTGTGTGTGCAACTTGCGTTTGGCCCATTTTACTCTACATCTGCCCAGATCACAGCGGGTATAGATTTGCATTCATTTTTCTGCTTGCAACAAAAGGATTAAATATACGATCTTGGATATTCAGTCTGGCAAAAGAACAGTTGTCTTGCACACTGCTTCATCTTGAATATTGACTGAGAAACCAAATGAGAGCTCAAAAACATGCACACTGACACTATTGTAACATTTTGGTGAAACCAAACCAGAAAACAACTCCACAAAGTCAAGTGGTCAGTCTCATGCCCCCTTGGAACAACTCTTTGTATGTGATCCTGCCATGATTCCTTGCAGGGATCCTGTCCTGTAAGCAGGAATACGTTGTAAAGTAAAGTAAAGTGGGCCCTTATAGTCAAGTGTGAACACACCACAGGACAGCACACAGTGTGAACGATGTGAAATTCTTTCTCTGCATTTAACTCATTCACCAAATGAAGCAGTGGGGTGCCACCAACGGGCGGAGCCCAGGGAACAGTGTGTGGGGACAGTACCTTGCTCAAGGGTACCTCAGTGGTGCCACTAGCAGTCCTGAGATTTGAACTCATGACCTTCTGATCGCAGGGGCAACTCCCTAACCTCTAGGCCACCAGCTGCAGCAGCTCTGCCTCCTGGCTGGCACACTATTTAATATTGGCATTAAAGAAAAAAACACTTTTAGGCTCAGGTCTTAAAGGGTTGATTGGCTAATGAGCTGAGACAGCTGTGTTAGAGCTGGGACAACACATAGTATTGAAGGAGTATAAAGATAAAACTTTGGTCTGTAAGTAGTGTAATAAAGGATACATTTTACATCTACTATTTAGAAGGGGTTGACATAAAAGAAACTAATGCAGTTTTATTTCATTTGGGATTTCACAAGACTGCTCTATAACATCACTGAGGGAAGACGTCTTGTACTGTTTGAAAAATCAAAAGAGTCTAAATTATACTATTTTCAAAGGGAGAATAGAATAATTTAGACTATTCTCAAAGGAAGCTGTCACTATATGCTATTTGGGCAGTAGTTCAATATTCAAAGAACTTCTAAGTATGAACTTAATACCTTTTTGCAATTATATTTCTACACATTGTAATTTTTGTGTTTGTTCAGATCCAGGTTCTTCTGTAAAGACCCTTGATTCTGAGGATGTGGACATGGACCTCATACCCCCATTAGAGCTCTGCATTAGGACCAGGTAAACTGTCAGTCAGTTTAGTTGTATCATTTACTTACATTAAACAGTACCACAAGTGATAACACCATCGATTACCATCTTATTTAGTCAGTGTATGATTTGGTAGTTTTAGACTAAAGCCAGCCTCTGGGTTTAGAGTTTAGGATGACTGAATTATATATTAAAAGAAATACACATTTTTAGCTGTTTTATACTTGGATATAAGTGAATGGCTACAGAATGTCTCTTTATGTGCCACGAGTACAGTATGAGGAGCATTAAACATAATATTTGTGTTTTAAACATTTTTGCAGTATTCTTTCTGAAACATTCTTGGGATTGTTAAGTCGCTATATAAATCTAACGTTATTATTATTATTATTATTATTATTATTATTATTATTATCTATCTGAAATCACTTCAATTCACAGAACAGTGCAAGCTGCCACAAATTCCTTGGTTCGCTACACATCCAAAAGTAGACTCCTCATCCAAAGTTTTTCTGAAATCAAGGGTATTAATAGGCACTGTGACCCTCCTTTTCTGTAATAACAGCCTCTGCTTTTCTGAGAAGGCTTTGAAATAGGTGTTGGAATCCTCTTAATTAATGCTTGATAAATAATGTCTGGTTAATTAAAGGTATTGTTTGGGGAAAAATCAAATGTACACTGTTTCTCCCAGTTGAAGTCGATTAGCCACAACATGTTTGGTGTCCAAATTTTGCCTATGTACACTAGCACTGGAACTATGGAGTCTAATGTTCATGACAAACACAGTCACCCAAATCGGTTTCCTAAATGCACACAGTTCTTTATTAAGATAGCCCAGACTTGTCAGTGTAGTTTAGAATACAATACGACTTACTATGAGCTAGAAAAGACAAGGCTTCAACATGTAGTCTTTTTAGATTTGTTTTTACAGATCACCTCAGGAGTAGGAGTTTTGATCTAGAATCAGTTTTTGTGATGATGGCCGTCATAAGTACAGACGAATCTGACTCTTTTCCAGCCCTGCTGTTGTCTAAAAAGTTTAGTTCATTTTTGTAGCTTAACTTACAATTTTTGTAGATAGGTGACACTATTTGGATGACTGTTGACTTCTCCAGTTCTAAAGACACAAAATTCAGCCTCATAATGTGTCTTGGCTATTTGACTACATCTGATGTAAGTGGAAAATGATGTAAATGTATACACTTTTTTTTTCCTCAAACTATTCCTAATGCATTTCAGGGCTATTGTAATGACCACCTGAAATATAGTGTTACTGGCCATTCATTGATCAGGAGTGTGAAAAATATGTTGGTTACTTAGGGCAGTTTCAGTATTATAGTCTTTTTTTGTTGCATGTTTTCCAGGTGGGCAGATGCAGTCGTGAGCTGGAATGAAAGTGAGCCAATTCTTTGACTGGGCATCAGACAGAATAACGGTCATCATGGATCTTACGGCCTTTTTGAAAATATACTTAATTAGACACAAGTTAAAAAAAGGCCTACATAGACTTAGAAAAAGCTTGAATTTATATATTTTGTGCAATAATAGAAATTATAATAATTTTAAAAATTGATATATTTTTAACTTCACTAAATAGGCTACGTTCTACTGTCCGCATATGTGCCCCCTGCCGTCTGTGTGTTCTTGTTTAAGGCACCACCTGCCTCGACTTTCTCATGTGTGCATGAGTGACTGAAGCCGGATGATGCAGGTTAAACACCGGCAAGCAAGTGAGAAAGCTAACATTAGGAGCACAGTGATACAAAAAATATTAACCTCAATTCATGCCTATAATGAGTCCTTGAAGTTGGGCCTGGAAAGTTCTTGAGAGGTCCTTTAATTTGATGTTCAAGAAGGTGTAGGAACCCTTGGCCATTCATTCATGACAATGCTGTTGTTGCAGCTGAAACTAGACATTTGCTTAACTGTTGTAATCCAGATCAAACCAAATGTTTCTGTTATCAAAAGTGCATTTCTGTTTATTTTGTTTTTGAGAATGTATAAATATGCCTTCATTGTAGGTTGCATTTTGTTATATTCACAGTTGCTCTTGGCCTTTATTGTTATTGTTGCCACACAAACAAGTATACATTATAATTTTTTTTACTCCTTATTTATTAAACAAACATTTTATTGTATTTAAGTCCTATGGATTTGCACATCAGTTGAGCTGGAGATGCTAAATTGCCCCTAGATGTGAATGTGAGTGAAACCTGGCAACCTGTCTCGGGTTTTTCTCTGCCTTCCCTTATGACCACTGGGATAGACTCCGGCCCCCCATGACCCAGGTTAAGGGTAAGCGGTTCAGGTAATGGACAGACACTAACTTTGTAGAAAAATGTTATATTTACGTATGTTCCCTTTATAGGATTTTCAGCCTATTTTCAATTGTAGAATCATCCTGTAAGATAGCTGGAGATGTTTAAACTTTATCATATGACTATAGATACACTATATACTTGTATATAGTTTACAATATATTAGTTGAACAGGAGCTATCTAAAAGCAAAAAGATTTCGGCAGAGTCCCAAAACTAACCATAGCAGGTTTGCTATAAGTGTATTCATAGACTAGTAACAAGCTGCCATTCCAGAAACACTCCGGGTAATTCATGTGCAGACAAATGCTACTAGTTCAGTGCCTTAGCCTACTTGTGCCTCTGTTGTAGTGCAAATTTGATCATCTGTTTGTGCTTATTTAATGCAGATGACAACAATAGCACAATACGAGACACATGGGCGCACTGATGGCTAACGTAGTGAAAGAGTTGTTTAAAGTGAAGTATATACTCAGTGATTTGTAGCGTAGAGCAGAGATCATCAGTTTCATTCTTTGGAACCTTAAACACTGCACCTTTTTGTGTTCTCCAAATTAAGTCTCTGACATTAAGACACAGTAGTGATGGCAGGAAGTCTGTATGTTACATTCTGAGAACTGTCACTGGGGTGGTACCCCAAAGGGTCTTCAGTACCTTTAGTTAGGAAACATTATATTCTGTTGCAGTTACTTAAGTTTTAGCTCTGTCAACCCTGTTTTAAGTGAAAGCATTATTTATTTTTCTACAAATAATGCACCTTTTCTTCTGGGAAAGTGATAGTGATGATCTCATATAAGGTACACAACTGGACCTTAAGACCATTGCTGTACCTTTGAGGGTACATTTACAGTATACCTTGGATGACAAAAATGTACCTGTACAGTGTTCTTGTGATCAGCAGTTGGGAATTAGAGAGTGCATACTGAATTTGATTACTGACATACCAACAAGTCAGCACTGAAAATGAAATGGCTTTTTGGTGCAAGTTATGATTTTAATGAACTTTGAGTTAAAGTTTCCAAAAGAGACGTGTGTACTGGTGTATATGCACTGCATGTCCGCGAGTATGTGGACAGCCCTCTGAATTGTTAAGTTCAGATATTACAGCCACACTTATTGCTAAGAGGTGTATAAAAAAAGTGTAAAGCACATAACCATGTACATAGATGGACCCTGGCAGTAGAATGGATTGTACTAAAGAATTCAGTGACTTTAAACATAGCACCGCTATAAATGTGCCACAAGACATTTATTTTTTTGTGAAGTTTCTGACCGGTCAACTTTGAGGCTATTATTCTGAAATGGAAGTGTCTAGGAGCAATAAAAGCTCAACTCTTGTGACGAAGCATGTAGTGCATAAACGTTTTCTATGCTCTGTTGCATTACTCGCTACAGAGTATTAAACAAATCTGAGTTTGCATAGTGCCAAAAGTAAAGTTTGGTCGGACAGTGATAATGGTCTAGGTCTTTTTTGTAAGGATGGGGATTGGTAAAGAGTAATATTAATAATATAGCATACTACTACAACTTTGTGGCAACAGTTTGTGCAAGGTCCTTTTCTTTTCCAGCATGGCTATTCTGCTGTGCACAATGCAAGGTCCATAAAGACATGGTTTGATGAGTTTGGTATGGAAGAACTAAAGAGCCCTGACCGCAACCCAACTGAACACCTCTGGGATGAATTGGAACGTCAATTGCAAGCCAGGGTTTCTTGTCCAACATCAGTGCCTGACCTCACACATGCTCTTTTGATTGAATAGGTACACATTCCCACAGACACTCTCCAAAATCCTGTGGAAAGCCTGTTTAAACAGCTAAGGGGTGGGGGGGGGCAACTTCTTATTAATGCAAATGGTTTTGGAATGGGATGTCCAGCAAGCCCATATAGTTGGGATGTTCAGGTGTCCACATACTTTTTGGCATGTGACATACACCAAATGATATTGCTATGTTAAAATGTTTAATGTTTAAAATGGTTCATGTTAAAATGGTAATATGATATAGATGTTGAATTAAACTTGGATTGTTCCGTTAATATCTGAAAATATTGTGCTCCAGCATTATTATTTTAGCACAGCATATGGAGATGTAAGGGAGTACATTGTTACTATTGCTGTATGCTTTTGTTTTGTGTTTCATGCCAACTCTTGGGATGAAAGAAAAGCATGCTTGCTTGTTTAGTGTCTCTACAGCTCTGTCTCTGTCGATAAATCTGATGGAAATAAGCTGCTTTCTTACACAAACTGGGAAATATTCGCAAGAAATAAAAATAAATAACATCCATTAACCTACCAAACACTCATGGGACAGTGGGAGGTTAAAGAGTAAAAGTCACATGATGGGTGTGTGCATGGCCTCATATTAAAGGTGCAATGTGTCTCTTTTAGTTCCAATGTTGTATTTCAGTCTGTCCCACCTCTGAACCCTGTCATCATATTTACAACAATGCAAAAAAATGTTTAAATGGCTTTGGCAAATAAAGACGCATTGTATCAATACAGTATTTTTTTTGTATCCTAGAATTCTTTAAATTTATTTATGCTTATTTATATGTTAATGTTTTTACAGTTGAAGGGTTTCATTCAAAAACAACAACTCTGGATATAGAAAGGTTTTAAAAAAAGAATAATAGCTAATGTGTATTGTTAAAACTCATTTTTAGTATCAAATAAAGGTGGTGTTAATCATAATAGTATATTTTCTTGTTATAGTGCCCTCCAGAACTATAAAAAATCACTTCAGTATCAGTTATCTTAATATTATATCAAAAAAAATCTCATCTTTATTTAAGGTAAATTTAGTTTCCTTTAGTGGAAAAAAACAAGCTCACATAATTATTTGCACCCCAAGAAATTTTAATTAAGAAAATGTAAAATAAGTGTGATTGCACATGTTTAATTTCAAGTTGGCCTGTTAAAGTTCCTCTTTTATTTACACAATTTCTTTCTTTGCTGAGTAAAGACAACATTCGATAAATATTAAGGGGGAATTTCGTCAGCCTTTTTCACTCTTATTAAATAAGGGATCAATAATTGTGGAGATTATGCATTCATTCCCCATTAGCAGATTATACATGGCAGAATTTCCAACTGCAGCAAAAACTGGTGTTTTTGTTGTCCTAGTTCACTGAGAGAATTATATTTAGTGAGTCAGAGAAGTGCTTGAGTATGTTCTCTGTTATCGTGAGTAGATCTTCTCATAGGGGTACCCAATCGATTTATGAAAGGCCATCTGGCGTTTTATTTTTAGCTTTTCAATAAAGGGACAATTCCTCCCCCGCTCCCCATCCCTTCCCGCTGGAGATGACGACTTACGTCCGCACTGACCCGTTCCCCTCCTTAATGACCTTGCAGCCAATATTTACAAAGTTACGGCGCGAAGGGGTTGTTACCTGACATTCCTTGACCATAAGCTTTCTCTGCTTTGAAAAAAGTGGTTCATGACTTGGTTTTTCCAAAATTTATGTTAACACAATCACTGTCTTTCAGTTTGCCTCCCATGATGTAACAACCTTCATTCAGTGTACCTTTGGTATGTAATTTTATTAAATCAAAATGTTATTGTGATATCCCAGGTTGTAGTACCCTGGACCACTGCCTGGGGGAGGTATTTCCTCCTGTCCCTTCGTTTCCCCACCTGTACTCACCTGTTTTCATTACCAACCTCATTAAGTGTCAATATTTAATCCCTCCTTCTCTACACATCCTCGCTCAGTCATGAGCTCAGACTCCCTTCGTGTACATCATTCTCCTCGATTTGCACCATTCCAGTACCCCTAGGTCCTCCCTCTGGACACTATCAGAGTTGCAGATGAAGTCGACCTCCCCACACCTGAGCAAGACCTCACTGGTTCTAGTACTCCAGGTAGGCACTCTTCCATCATGCCCCATATTCACACTGCGCAGACCTAGGTTGAACTCAGGTCCCCAGCTCTTGGCATCATACCACCAGAGTACACAGACTTGATAGAGATGTTCAGTAAAGACAAGGCCTCACATTTGCCCCTGGACCAGCCGTAAGACTGCACAATTGACCTCGGGGATGCCTGCGCTCTCTGTCCATACCTGAACAACAAGCTATGGACTCATACATACAGAAAGCCGTGGCTCCTGGACATATCCACCCATCCACATCTCCAGTCGGGGAAGGGTTCTTCTTTCTCTGTAACAAAGACGGGGATCTCTGACAGTGATTCATAGACTATAGGGTTCTAAATGAAATCACAATAAAGAACAAGGATCCCCTTTCCCTCATGAATACGCCTTCTGAAAGACGCCAGCAAGTCTCCTTATTTACTAAAGTAGATCTTAGAAGCGCTAACAAACTAGTCCATATTTATGAGTCTATATTATGGAAAACTGCTTTTATCACCCCCAGTGGCCAATATGAATAAGGAGTTATGCCCTTTGGCTTAGCCAATGCTCCAGCTGTGTTCAGGCTCTGATCAATAATATCCTGAGGGAGACTCTGGATCACTTATGCTATGTCTACCTTGATGACATTCTCATTTTCTCCCGAAACCCAGCCCAGCATATCGAACATGTCCACACAGTACTCCAGCTCCTCTGGAATAACCCCCTTTATGTCAAGCTGGTGAAGAGTCCATTCCACTAGACTGAGGTCTCATTCTTGGGGTACATTTCTTGGGGAGGACTCCGGATAGGCCCACAAAAAGTTATGGCCAGTTCCCAGTTCCTAGGATGGTGAGGAGGGTCCAGAAGTTCTTTGGCTTGGCCAACTTCTATCATCACTTTATATCTGGGTTCAGTACCATCACTGCCCCAATTACTGCTCTCACTCGTGGTGCTCCCCTCTATAATATCACTTGGACTAAGAAGGCCAACTCTGCATTTGAGGAACTAAAGAAACACTTCACCACCACTCGTGTCCTAGCCCTGCCAGACCCAAACCTTCCCTTTTTTGTTGAGGTGGATGTCTCAGACATTGGAGTTGGAGTGATGTTGTCCCAGTGAGCCCTCAACGAAGGCAAGATCCATCCATGTGCCTTTTATTTCTGTTGTTTGTCCCCAATGAGGAGGAATTACAATATCAGCAACCTCAAGCTCCTAGCAGTCAAGTTAGCCCTAGAAGAATAGTGGCACTTGCTTCATAGTCAGGACTGATCACAAGAACCTAAAGTGCATCAAGTCTGCCAAACACCTGAATCCTAGGCAGGCTTGCTGGGCGCACTTTTTTGGAGGCTCGACTTTACCCTCTCTTACCGCACTGGCTCCAAGAACACCAAACTGGATGCCCTCTCCTGCCTGTACGAGCCCCCAAGCATCCACCCATCATTCCTTCTCATCATGTTGTGGCTCCCATGCACTGGGATGTGTAGGCCACAGTCAGGGACGTCCAGTGGGGAATTACTCCCCCTCAGCTTGCCCTTCCAATTGCCTCCATGTTCCTGACATGGCTCGGGTTGTGGTGTTGCAGTGGGGTCATGCCTCCCAGCTTGTGGCCCATCCTGGAATACAATGCACCCTTGAACTAATCAAGAGATGCTTCTGGAGCTGAGAATGAAGCAAGACATTGTGACGTGCTGTCACATCATGGGCTCTTACACCCCCATACCTACACCAATTAGACTGTGGTATTACATGTCCCTCGACTTAGTCACAGGGATTCCCAATTCTAGTGGTCACACAGTAGTCCTAACCATTGTAGACAAGGTTTGCCACCTCGTGCCCCTGTCTAAATTATCGTTGGCCAAAGAAACAGCAGAATGAATGAATAAATAAATAAATAAATAAATAAA
>JBBPCZ010062757.1:0-12333 GCA_037974445.1 Brycinus macrolepidotus | reverse complement strand
TGTGTGTATATATATATATATATATATATATATATATATATATACATACAGAGGGAGAGAGACAAACATTGCCAAAAGAGTGCCAAAAACTATACTGAATATATATATATATATATGTGTGTGTGTGTGTGTGTGTGTATGTATGTCTATAAATATATACATGGATTTGAATTTTGTGTTCAAAATGGTATTACATGTACTGTACTGATGGTGCTGAATGTAATGTAAAGCCTAATATAATCTCATTTTGCCCCCTATAGCTAGCCAGTGAGGCCACGACAAACTTTAGCCATGGCTTTACTTTACTCAGGGAGCTCAACTCACAGAGAGGAATGGGCCAGTTCTGTGACTGCGTTCTCAAGCTCCACATCCACCCTGGACGGCTCTTCCTGGCTCATAAAAGTGTCTTGGCCGCATTCAGTCCAGTCCTTGCATCTCTTCTCCCATGCCACGGTGCCCTCGTGGACTTAAACTTCCCCTACCTTACACCAGAAACACTGGACAACCTCCTGGACTACATTTACACAGGTACGCTGCCTCCACGGAGCCAGGAGGAGCCTGTGCTCTCTGCTGCTCTCCACCTGCAAATGGATCAGCTGCAGCAGGCCCTTAGGTGTAGGAGGAAAGCTTTGGCCAAGATAACAAACACTGGTAAGCAACTTTTGTTCACACTTTGCCAACTCTGAGAGCTCAGAAACAGTGAGAGTTTTAAAGCACAAATATATTATATGTCCAAATATTTGCATACGCCCATTTGAATGAGTGAATTCACCTACTTAAAAGTAGACTTTTTGCATCCTCCACCTCTCAGCAAGATAAAACTTTCACCTAGCTGAGAGACCTCCTCCAATACCTTGTTTTTTAAAATGTCATTAAAAGTTTTGTGATTTCCTACCAACATTGCACTCATTGCACAGCTTGTATAATTAGAAAAGCATTGCCAGTAAAATGGGATGTCCTGGAACAGCCGCACATGAAAAGCGCTCGCTATAATACCATTTTTATACAATCCACTTTAACAAAAAAAAACACAAGTCTTTGTTTGGCATTTTTACACACTCAAAGCAGTTTCATGACATAAAATGTATAAACCTATTGCCCACAATGTGAAGTGACAGTTTAACCATTTGATCCAATGGATGAGCAGATTTTAACAAACAAACCTATATGTTAGTTCAAGTTGATTATTGGCGTGAAGCCTGATAAAATGGAGTCACAGTTTTGATCTCTAAGACATTTTTACACTTACACTTCTCAAAATACAACAGCACAGACCCATGTGAGCCTTGGGCATAACATAAGTGTTATAAAAAACTTTATAGAAGCTTTAGAGAATTCAGAGCCTGGGAGAACTCCCTTGGACAGCTGTGAAGGTTAACAAGTTTCTTCAGTTTGCACACATCAGATCATTGTCAGTATATGGCTACAGGCATCCTAAGGAAATATGTAGTTGTGTCCACTCAAAGTATTCTCAGTTGATTTACTAAGTTAATTACCTAATTAAGACTTAAGTCACAGAAGTCTTAAGTTAAGGCCTAACTAATTTAATTAAACTTGTTTAGCCTACCTAATAAGATGTTGGGACAACATCCTAACCCCATCAAATAATGTCACTGCAGTAAAGCAGTAAAACCACATCTCATGCAAAAATAAAAGAAATCTGATTAGGAATAAAAGGATCAAGTAAAAAAAGAAGCTCACTATAAAACTGCAGAGGAACATCTATGATTGACTCACACAAGAGCCCTTTTAGTGTCCGACCTTTAAAGATGGTTCACACAGCCCTCTAACCTCTCAAACCTATTAGAGACAAAGAAAATCAGATAATTGCAGCAGAACAAATGGGCCTTAAACAGGAGGCATAATTAGCAGCCAGAAAGTTCCCAAAGGAATTGAAACTCATGGAGCACATAGTCTATCATAGAATCAAAATTTTCACTTGATACATACCTGCAGATACTTTATACATGCCTGCAGAAATGCATTTATGAAATGTGACATGTGAGCTTTGTAACTGCAGAGTGAACACTTACATAACTGTTTTTTTACTTTGCAAACTTGAAGTTGGAATCCACAAAAACTATCATAAAATGATCTGAGCTTTTTGATTTGAAGCACCCAGCCTCTTAAATGGAAGATATCCATTGAGCCAGTGGAGTAATTTGCTTCTAGTAGTACATTTGAAGCCTTTTTGGACTGTGTGTTTTAAATGAATTGAATTTTTGAACATTCCCCAACAATGTTAAGCCAATCGGCTGTTTGCAAAACAATGATGACTTGCAACCAGTCAGTACTTACCAAACATCTCTTTCTTGACCAAGCAAAGGAAAAATTGGTCTCAGGGCACCAGACGGGATCTCATGACAAGAACAAGAATTTTAGTGTGAATGTGAATAGGAACGCAGACCTTCCTGAGTGGGAACAAAATGAGTGTGAAATTTGTAAAACAATCCAATGCAGAGTAGGGGGCAGTGACATGCTTGTCAACATTGTCTGATGGACAACTAGCTTGTCATTAGCCCATGGGTGTAACTTAAGTTAGCATGGCTGAAGAGTCCCCTCAAAAATTCATGTATGTAGTTGTGTGGGTTGCATCTGTGGAGAACATATTACATCTGTTAAAAATAAGCATTACCTCTTGCAACAGAAACACAGTTTGATTAACTAGCAATAAAAATTTGCACTGGACCTTGTCCCAGCACTCACAGGGTGAGAGATGCAGACAAATAAATCTAGGGGCAATTTAGCATCTCCAGTATACCTGAGAAATATGTCTTTGGACAGTGGGAGGAAACTGTAGGCCCCAGCGGAAACCCCGAACATGCAGAACTCCCCACAGAAAGGACTCTGGCTGCCCTGGCTAGGATTCAAATCCAGGACCTTCTTGCTGTGCTGCAAAGTGCTAAACATTGTTCCATCATGTGTTCATCTAAATTCTGAAGTCTGGTTATCATAATGCAGTGGTTGTCACTACTTGACCTGCTCCCCACATTTTAGAGTGTGCTCTGCTCCCAACATCTCTGATGCAATAAATAAACATATTAACAAGCCCTTTCTGAGCTGAACTGGGAAAACATTACAATATGCAGGGCAGTGGACCGCCAGGACTAAGATTTAGAACCACTAGCATAATTGAATTTCTATGCAGCCAAGTTGTTGTGATACTACAAGGAATGACATTGAGTTAATAGGGAGTGGTTAGCCTATTTTAAGTGTGAGATAATGGATTAGACCATGCCCTGAAAATCTGTGTGAAGACTCTCCTGGAGTAGATCAGCAATCACTACTGTTGAAAAAAAAGCTCCGTAAAACTTCAGACAGATTATCCTGGAGACCCTAAACAAATAGCAACTTTCTGCAGTTGCTGAAAAACAAAACATGCCTGATCAAATGTATGATAAACAGTTTATAAGAGCAGAACAGGTCAGAACATTTCTGTTAGTGTTTGTGTTTAATTTATTTTACCCTTTAATTAATCATAAAATGTTCTAAGTGTATCTTCCTTCTTTCTACAGTTCAGGATAAACTCAGCCGGAAAAGGAGATTTGTGGAAGGGCAATCTCTAGATGGGAGCCCTCTAACCTCTCTATCCGATTACCCATACGGCTCAGACCCACCTGTGTCATCCTCTCCAAGCTGCGAGGTTGTTCCAGTCATATGCCATGTGACGACAACAGGAAACAACAAATTCCCATTGAAAACCACCTGTAATGACAAGAGCTCTATCTTCAACACTGAGGTTACTGGAAATATCACAGAAGCAAACAAACAGGCCAAAGATCTGCCCTATCATGGATACCCTCTAACCAGCCGTGGACCAGATAACTCTTTGATGGATCAGTTTTTTGAGTCAGCACAGTCGAAACAAGACAAGCTTCTGGTTGACCTGTCGGAAAGTTCTCTGCCAAGTGTCCCTGAGAAGACTGGCAACCAATTCAGTAGCTCCAGTGACAGTCTAGAGTTTACATCCACAATGCCTAAAAACACAGACAGCAGAGATCAGTGTGTACATAACAGTCATACCATGAGTAAAGATGTATCTTCTAAAACTGAATACAGTCTGAATGGCAACTACAGCTGTCCTCAGAAGAACAGATGTGATGGTATTGAGGATACTAGTGTTTCAGATATAGGCAGCATCCATTCTTTTAATCCTTTTGATTCAGGTAAAGGTGAACACCTTGTCAAAATTCTCTCAGACACCTTTAATGATAAGAGATCATACAGGACCAGCAGCAACCTTGAAGATAGGCCTCATCTTGGTGGTCAGTTTGCAACAGCAAATTGTCCTCAAACTCCATCTCCCATATGTTTGGAAAATTCTAGCAGCACTGGCATAAATGAAATGACATGTGAAAAAAGTACTTCAGATCCAGATGTATGGCATGAAATTGCTCAATCCTATGAACAAAAATCGCTGTTTGAGGGCAAGCCAGCCGAAATATTAACTGCTGAAAAAATTATCGAGGAAGAACCCCAAAGAACTGATCACGTTGCAAGCTGTGAATTCTCCAAACTGAGGAGTGCTGCCTATCAAGGACAGTTGCACTACCAAAGCCTGCTGGAACGTCACCACTCTACGGCAGATTCAAGTGACTCAGACAGTGACCGTGCATGCCCAGTTTCCAATATCGAGGCAAAAGACAGCTCTTCAGTTTTGCAGACAGTAGATATCACAGAAATCTCTCTTGCACGCAGTCAGCCCTGGAAATCTCCTGGGGAACGCTCAGCCCATCCATTCCAGTGCTCCATGTGTGATCGTGCCTTCAGCCAACGTGGTTCTCTGAACAGACACATGCGCTCTCACCTGGGAGTGAGACCCTACTCCTGTCCCCAGTGCTCAATGACCTTTTCCAGACAATACAGGGTCACAGAGCACATGCGTGTGCACCAGAGAAGCTGTGAAGGCCCACCTGAAAGTCGTCTGAGGGCTGCAGCTACAGGAATGGACGTTTAAAGGACAGGTTCAAAAGTTTTCTAAAACGACCATGACTTTAGCCTGGTAAGGGGCAGAGTGTAGGGCACGTGCCTAGTCTTGGGTTCTTTGAGTTCCTCAAAAACAGGTAAAAGGAAAGTTTAAAGAATACCCCTTGTATCTGAACAGAGTGAATTCAGTTGGGCTTGACAGATACAGTTCCCATCTGATTCCACTTATAAGTCCTGCCAATACACCCATTCCTCGGACTGTTTGAGCAATACGTGGATATCAAAGACAATGAGTTTGAAGTTATCCTTTTGGCGGTATGCTCGATTTTCGACTGATTCATCGTCTCAGATCTTATGGTCGCCGACAGAATGTTTGGTTCAGTTCCGTACTTTTGGACATGTCCTTTGTGGCTTACAATATTTTTTTTTGGCTGACAGTACTGAGGTTCATTGACTCATGTATCTCATTATGCATGGACACTGGTTGCTTCTTTTACAGTAACTTCACAACTGATTTGAGTGCCTGATATAGTGCTTGAGTTATATTCACAATAACACCATTTCAGTTCTGATTTGTTGCAAATACAGCATAAAATTTTTAGTTCACAGTTAAACTGTTGAGATTCTGTTAATATAAATGGTATCCTATAAAAATTACACATACAATGATTTTTTTGTACAAAAGTTTATTTTCCACATTTAATTTTACATTTTCATTTCACAATGACCTAGATGGCAGACTTGCATCTTGGCAACATCGCCTTACACAAACAATGTGCACTGGAGGCTGGTGTAATTAGAGATTGTTCATAAAAGTTTTGCTATAGATACAGTATGACACAGTAGGGTTTAACATGGAAAAAGGAAACATTGAACATACCATGATTTCCAAGCCAAAGATGTTTCATTAACATATATGTGAATTTAATGTGTTGTTACAATGTCCGCCTTTTCACATGACTGGCCATTGAAAGGATCCTATGATGGCCTTGTTATTTATGTGATAAAATACTGACATTTTGTTTTGTGATACTGTAACTGCGTAATATTTTGAGGATTAATCTAAGTATTGGGTTACTGCTGTTGTATTTTTGATAACTGATTTGATAACTGATATCAATGAGCGAGATGTATTTTGGGGAGGGGGTGTCATAGTATCATTTGTAAATGAATGCATGCATGCACACAGACTGTATTATAATTTGACTTTAAGGTTCAGCATTGTTTTGTTATGCTTACTGAATACAAAATTGAAAAGATTATTTAACAAAATACATTTCTGTATGTGTTGTTGAATTAGTACAGTGTTATATTATGGTGGATATAGTGAAATACTTCATTTAATTGGTCCTGTTCGTCTGTACACAGAGTAGGAGAAGGAGAACAAGATAATCCTATTGTCCCTTCAAGTGGCTTCACTCTGCTGCAGGTAGGTTACGCATTACTACAACCGTCTGAGGAGAGGGAGAGAAAGAGAGAGAGAGGGGTCATTTTAAGCAGTCACATACAATATCACCTTTTTTTTACCACTTTAACCATTTGCTTAGTTAAACTATCATTGTACCATTTAGATTAACCATATAGTTTGGCTATTAGGCAATTAAAGAAAAGATATACCAACTTTATCAAATATTACAAACACAAAGTGTACGTCTATTGGGGGACCAATGTAATTAGCCATTGCTTTTATGGTTAAAAAGTTATATTTAATTAATGCAACTATGCAACATTCTAAAATTCTGCTCCAAATTTTTTTTCTTATTACATCACATCTGAAAACTGACAGAAATATTAAAATAAAAAAATGTCATGCTCTAACATGACCAAAAAAATACTTCATCCATTAAATCCATTTAATCTTAACTCCAACTTGCTGTTGGAGTTAACATTAAACCAGTTGGTTTAAAATGAAATATAATTAGTAGTGTACAGTTTAAAATTACAGGAGCACACTTTAAGTTACACATGGTTGCATCAACTAAATGAAGTCTCGTAAACAGAAATCTATGATTTCTTTATGACCCTTCCTGGCCACTTAGCGGAATTCAGAGGACATATTTCCAGAAAGGTGTATTAAGGTGTATGCCAATGGTCCTCTGCGTGCGGCCAAAACAGTTATAACCCATCAAAGCATGAACTATATAAGATCACTGTGGTATCCAGACTTATTGCTCCAGCACATCTAACAGATGGTTAATCTGGAGTCTAGGGCAACACCTTGAACTCTTCATCACATTCTTTAAACTATTTCCAAACTATTTTTGAAGTGTTGCAGAGTACATTATTCTCCTTGCCACCATCATCTGGGAATACCTTTGCCATGAAGTATACCTGGGCTGGCACAATTTTTAGGTAGGTGGCATTGTTGCCCACATGAATGTCCAGACTGGAGATTTTCTAGCAGAACACTGCCCAGAGCATCACACTCAGCAGCTGGTTGCCTGGTGGTTAGGTAGTTGCCCCAGTGATCAGAATGTTATGGGTTAGATTCCCAGGACTGCCAGTGGCACCACCGAGCGAGGTACCCTTGAGCAAGTTAACGTCACACAGCTCTCCGAGTGCTGCATCATTGGCTGCCAACTGCTTCAACTGGGTGAATGGGTTAAATATACACAGAGCCCAATGTGGTGTGTTCACATATGACAATTAGATTCTTTACACTTTACACACTGCCTCCGCTAGCTTACAGTGCATCTTGGAGCCATCTTCCCATCATGTAAATGGCGTACATGCCCATTGAAGGTGCGTTCAGGGGTTAGCATGGATATATTGATCAGTCTGCGGCACATTCCTCCCATAACCAGCGTTTAAAATTTCAGTGGTTTCTGCCACAGTAACCCTTAGTTCAATTCAGGCCAAAAGGCATAGCCTTTGTCCTTCTTACGAATCGAACACCCTGTGACTCTTTGGACCACTGCTCACTCAAAGCACCTTGGTGATGCTCTGACCCAGTTGTCCGGCTGTAATGATATGGCTCTTGTCAAAGTTGCTCAGGTCTTTATGTCTGGACATTTCTCTCAAATCCAACATGTTGACTATGAGAAACGGCTGTTTGCAATGACTGGGAGATTCCAGACCTTGATGTGGATAGTTGTAATAAGATAATGAACATTCTCTTATTCTATAAAGGGTCATAAAGTTTTGACTCATCAGTGTGATGTCTGAATGTGTATGTGTTTGGATTTTAATTTTATTAACTTCTTTCTCACTGTTATACAATCATCTACAGTTATGCTAATTGTTCTTAACATATGTAAATTTTATTAATTTTTCTTATAGAAAAATACATTTCTTTGACATTTAAATAATTAAATTAATATAGATTATGTATTACATGAATTACATGAAAACTGTAATAATTTGGTAGGTTCCACTTATTTGACAATGCTTCATCAGTGTTGTTAAGATGACATAATTTTATGAGTGTCTGTTACCCCAAAATTTACATTAACACTTTACATAGATCACTGGCATCCAAAGGCAATTTAATTCTAAATAGGTTTCTTTATCTACCAGTTCAGATCAATCAAAGCTCAGGAAAAGAATTAAAGGGAAAGGAGAGAGAAGGTTTAGGAGGATGAAGCGTGACTGCTTAACCTGTGTCCGAGTGGATCGGAGCGCCATTCGTGCAAATACACTCATGGTGATGAGAATCACTGCTCCTAACAAGCTGTTGAACAGAAACACAGCTTCCAGGTTGTAGACCGACATCTGAGGAATACCAAACAGTTTCAGTTGGCAATTGAAACGATCAGTTTAACATAATATGGACATTATATACAGTCAGTAGTGGAGGGTAGCTATTATATAGAAAAATTATCCTTTGCTTTAGCATTCTTTTTTTAACTTGTACTCAGCCTGACATTGGGAAAGAATGAATTCCATATTGTGCTCCAGTAAAGTTTCACTAAAGCATTTACTGAGATGTTAAAAGCTTTAGTTTCAATATTTAGTTTCATTGACCTTTAACTGAAATCAGATGCAGCATACAATTGATACACTTTGTTGATTTCTAATTTGAAATTAACATCTTCTGTACCGGGAACACAGTTGCATATGGCATTTTCCTGCATATTTTAAAGAACAAATTCTGTTTAGTTTAACATACTGAACAAAATTAAACATGCAATGTGCCATAACTTTTGCACAGGCCACAGTCTGTGTTGTATTATTTCCAGTATGGTAAATGTTGAAAAATATTTTAAATGTAGCAAATATAAACAGAATTAAAAGTGTGTTCTCTGCAGAAGATGTGTACTTGCTTTCACTTAGGAAATCAACAAAAGATCTGGAGTGATTCTACATTGAGGGATGGTTGAAAATCCCTTCTTCTGTGTTCTCCAGTCTTACAAAACAATAGACCAGAAGACTAAGCAAAGAGGGGTTGAACAAACATACTAAATCAGGGGTGCCAATAATTACACAGTTTTTGGAATAAAATTTATTTTGTCAAATTTTCCCAGATACCTAAGACTGACAATAAAGGGAAGATGTCACATAATATAGGTTGGCACTGACAATTTGTATTATGACAAACTGTCTAAGATGGTAAATCCCATAAAGCACTTCATCCAGGGAAGTCATCCAGGGAGGATTTCTCAGTTTAGCCAGACAACCCCAACATCAAGCCTGCACAATAAGAAAGAACTGAGGGACACTGGACATTACAGGACAATCCTCAACTCCGAGTTAAATTATCGCACAAACTGAGAAATCCTGCTTTGTGAAATATTTCCTCAGTCTTTCCCAAAACGTAAACTCCAATTTAGACCACTGCAAACCAGTTCAGGGTCGCTGCAATGGCAACTTTAGTGGTATTGGTAGAGAGTCAGATCAATTAACTTCTCAAATTTCTCACCTGAAACAATTTTGACAGCTTACAGTAACAACTGGTAATTGTACGTTTCTATTCAGGTAAAGGCAGCTGTGACTTAGCGTGCCACTATCTTGGAAAGCTGGAGACACAGATTAAGGGGATAGATACAGGCAAGGATCACAGGTGTTTAGTAAAATGCCCGATACTATGACATAGCAGCCTTTAGCATCCAGCATGGTATTAGGGGGCTCGAACCTGATGCCCTTGCAAATGATAATGGCAGCTCCTCTAGACCTATCAGAAAATCGAGAGTGAAGTAAATGATCCCAGCTCTCTTGATTCTAAGAGGTTCAGATGACCTACTTCAGACCTCATGTCCCCACTGAGGTCTGAAGCCTTGTTTGCACTTTACAGCATTTAATGGGTTTATTCATCCCTTTGACATTCCAAGAAATAATCAGAACCATTAGCGTTATTTATCATCTAAATACTGTTATTTTGGGTGCTAGGTCTGAACTGACATAAGTATTATTGAGGGGGTAGACTAGGAGGGGCGAGGCCAGAAAATACAGGGGTAGGGAGAAGGAAGGGGTGAGGGGAAAAAAAACAAAACAATCCCAGTTGTGGCCATAAGTGAAATAACACCAATGGCTCAACAGTTGTATATTCATCTTCCAGCACCTCTCTCCTCTTATTAACCATCAAACAGAAAAAAAAGGAAAAAACCTTTAAAACATAAAGTAAATGAGTGGGTAAAAATCCACACAGTACTATTAAACATTTGAGAAGAGAATGCTTCTGTAATGAGATAAAATGCAGTAACAAACCCTCAGATCTGTAACAATGATGTATGGTCATCTCTGGATAAATACAAGTTAACCATGAACAATGGCACCCTGATCATAAATAAGTGAACAAATCAGCATATCCCAGTAAGTAAGACATACGCAAGTTCTCCGGAAACTTCTAAACCATTGAAATCGATATTTGGGCATGTTTATGAACTTTGTAATATATATAAGCAAATAAGTCCACATAGGAACGTTAAGACACGCAAGATGGCTAAACAGACTATAGCCATTTAGTTTAGTTGTGGTTAGCCTAGTTTCTACTAACTTAATAGATGGCTAGCAAACTCCTGACACCATGGTAAGAAACACCGGTGAGGGAATTTTTGGGTTCTGCCTCGGAGGAGACTCTTCTCTTAACTGCCTCTTTGGTTGTGATAAATAGTCAGGCATGACACAGCAGTGACGTCTTAAGGCATAAGTTGAAAAGTTCTGCTAGGTCTTCATGGTACTTGCTGCGTTGCTCTAGCACCTCAGGAGCATAGTCTGCGTATATGCCGAAAAAGTTAAAATAGTACTGCAATTTACCTTTCCTGGCCCGTGCCTCTGTTAGTATCCGCCAACTTGTACGATGATGGCCCTCAGCGTCCAGTTCAAGCGGAGAAGGCAAAACGTTATCGCCCAAAACCTTAGTTAGTAGTTCTGCGCACAAAGCCATAGGACGAGGGCCCTTGATAGACTGTGGTAAGCCAACTATAATGGTTTTTTTGCAGCGGCTACAGGATTCGAGGTCAGTAATCTTAGCTAGCATCTAAGCACTACGGCCTGTCAAAGTAGCACACGCTGTTTCCAGAGCTGCTGTGTGTATATCCCCTTTTGACAGCTGAAAAATAGATTTGGTAGAAAGAATTTCTTCGTGATCCTCGGTGAGGTTTAGCTAGGAAAGTCAGGCTAAGTTCACTGATGGTGGCCTTCACAGTAGGTGCAATTGGTTCTTTTCTGCTTTGTTTGCTTAATTTGGAGACCATGTATTTTTTGTTTGTGATTAGTAAAAAGTAAAATATGTGATCAGAGATGGACTATGGCAGAGTTAAGAATTTTTTTGATGCAAATAAATAGATGTTACAGGAACGAGACTCCACGCACAGCTATCCCATATCGTGTCCTAACCGGAAGTCCACGTAAAGGATTTTTGTAGTTTCTCACTAAAGAAGACTTAGCTTAATTGGCATACATACACACTCACACATACAATAAAAATTATTTCTACCATTAGGACTACTTTAAAGTAACTGAAAGTTGTAGTAACTCACATAATGGTGCGCCAGGCTTGTACTGTTCTCATTCTCATAATTGTCGATGGTTATGTGAAACCCGTGTCTCTCAGAGACCATTTCCATGGCTTTGATGAAGTCAATAGCAGCAACTACTGTCCCCAGTATTGAGATGATGCTAAGTGCAAGACTGGCTGTGACCTGCAAGGGAAGAACTTCAAATGTATAATGCATCAAACAAAGCATTTGCATTCAGTGCACTTCAGAACACTTCAGAAACAGCAACATGAATTTTCAAATTGGTAAGTTTTAATTAAATATTATTAATACCCTGACAGAAAGAAATCTCATCATGAAATACAAAAAACACTCTGAATTTAAAAAAGCCTTGCTAATTTGTACGAATAGAACAATACCACTTCTTTTCAGATACCAATATTAAAACCTGAAGTTAGGGCTGGGCGATTCTTTAGATTTTTTAGATTAATTCGAATTTACGTTTTAAGACGATTTAATTTTTTCTTAAATC
>JBBPCZ010062716.1:0-12334 GCA_037974445.1 Brycinus macrolepidotus | reverse complement strand
ATATACACACACATACAAACCCACACACCTTTTTGGAGCCTCCCTGCTCTGTGAAGCTCTTGAGTTTCTGCAGGTACGCAGACGGAGGATTTTTCACTTGAAAACGCTCCTGAAGAGAGAACACACACAGCAGGCTGCTCAGTTTGATTAGACAGCAAACCCAGCGAGTTTGCGCATGTGGGGGTGTCTGGAGGGTTGGGAGGAGGTAAGGAATAAAATGCTGCAATTACTGAAACAGAGCACACACTGATATCTGGGACAGAACATCTTCTCTATGTCTCTGTCATCTGGGACATAGCTGAAAGAGTGCTAATGTTACCCTTTTTTGGCATTAATGTTTTATTTTGTGTGCTGGCAAAGGTTGAGTTTTTACACACGTCAGCATCACTGCTAGTTTGAGAGTGGTTAACCACCCAGAAATGTCCAGTCAAGAGCAGAGCAGCTCGGACCACTGATTTAAAAAAAACTAACAAAATTTGCACCAATAGACATACCCATAGATCAGCTGTTTTATGTGTGTGGGTGTGCATACATATTTGCAGAAGATCATTTTATTCAAAGACACACACAATAAAAATAGAGAGGGAGAGAGAGAGAGAGAGAGAGAGAGAGAGAGAGAGAGAGAGAGAAAATAGAGACCCCCCTCAAAGGCACATGATATGCAATATTCATGACATCGTGCAGGATTTCAGGTGTGTGTGTATGCACTCACCTGATCACACACTAACTCCCACTTTTTCTCGTTGTCATACTGGCAGAGTAGCTGGACTTTATCAGGAGGAAGATTCATAGAGTTCTAGATAAACATACATACAAACAAAGAACAGAGGAAATGTAACTAAATATTGTATTTGATGCTGCTTCTAAATGCAGGAATGTAACAGCTGGTGATAATAATGATGAAGTTCATAGTATGTCAGTGCATAGTCAGTTACCCGTAGATGCTAACAGTGTAACACAGTTGCTGGCAGAGGGAACCCAACCACAGATCATCACTCTTGATCCAACAATTTTGAAATTACCTTTCCACTAAACCCATGATTATAATTCCTTATGACTTGACGTTTTTGTTACAATCAAGTGTTTTTCAGTTTTATTGATGCGTAGTACAGATAAGATGGTAGTTGAGAGTGCCATCTACCATGTTGGTCCAACATCTCTAATAGGTCTTTGATTGGAGACTGTAAGGACCATATCATATAATTTGCTTAATTTTCATATCATCAAATGATTCAGTGACCCCTCATACCCTGGAACGTCTACACCAATCATGACAGAAATGTCTCATGTAGTTTAAGGGGACAATTTAATAAATTTTAAGGGGACAAATGAATCCAATCCATGCCAGCATAATAATCCTCTGGATTATAAAGCCTCTGGATTTCCTCCTTGTAGAGGTCAGGCACCCAGGCCCGTGCCATTGTTTTGGCATATGCTGCACATGCACTCACCCACTCGTGGAGAATATGGTAAAGGATGACTCCTCTGACCTGATCGTTTTCCACATTCAGACCAGTGTCTGTGGTTTTCACACAACTGAACTCTCAAAAAGTCATTTTTCTTTGTAATGAGGAACATGCTATTATGTAGTTGTGGACAGACTGTTCTAGATAAAATCTAATCACCTCCTGCAATGACATTTTCAGTTACCCGAGGAATAGTCACGCTTCTGGTTTCTTTGCGTATTACACTTAGGCGTGAGTATTGCATTCACTGAATGTGCACCAAATTTTGACCACACTTTCAAACCTAATATATCAACTAGGAATGCTCAGCAGTTTTATATATGGTAGGATCCTACAGCACCCCTGCAAAAATTGGCAATTCTTATGTATGTCCACACACTTCATTGTAGATAGTTAGATAGATGGTTGGATATATATAATTGTGTTGCTTTACATTCACAGGTGTTCCTTAATGAAATTAATATGTGCAAGTCATACACACAATACACATCTGTTATTTTGTTGCAGCTGAGATAATGGCAAGAAAACACCATGTGTAACTAATGAAGTACAATGATTTGTTGAATGGCTGGAAAATTCCATTTTTCTCAGTTGTAAGTCAAGTATTCTTGGGTAAGTATTTAATGAGAACATTTTGATAACAGTATTTGATGAACAGAGAAATAAAAACAGTTGTTAGTTGACTCAAATCATAGGGAACCATGGACTTATGGGTGTGGGTGTGTGTGTCTTATCTGACAAATTAGTGTGTTTGGCATTTTTAGCATTACTTGCTTCCACTGAGTCATCTATGAGGCAGTATTGTCCATTGTCGCGTGTGTGTAGCTGCTCTACTGAAAACAATCATTCTATCCATGCATTATTAAGTGGGCTGTCATAGCAACGGGTCATGTTTTGAACAGACTTAATCTACAGGTTTAAAGGGAATTCCTGGAATTAGCACATGTACACTGTGACTAATGCACAAACGTTACAGATACACTCCCCTCAAAACACATAAACTAAGAATAATTCATTGTACTGTGTGTATATGCATGTGTGTGTGTTCCAGCTTCAGCTACTGAGTCAACAACAGAATAAAATCCACATACAGATGGAATAATAAAATAAATTCTAGATGCAATAATTGCTTCTAGAATTTATACACAGTTATTCAATTCATTCATTCATTTTCTGTAACCACTTATCCTTACAAGGGTCACAAGTACCTGGAGCCTATCCTGGTTTTCACCCTGGGTGGAGCACCAGCCCACAGCAGGGCGCACACACACACACACACACACACGCACGCACGCATACCATTCGCTCACACACTCACACCTATGGCCAATTTAGAATCTCCAATTCACCTGATGCGCATGTCTTTGGAATGTGGGAGAAACCAGAGACCCCAGAGGAAATCCACGCCACCACGAGGAGAACATGCAAACTCCACACACCCAAGACCAGGACCTGGATTCAAACCCCAACCCTGGAGGTGTGAGGCAACAGCGCTACACACTGCACCACCTTGGGGCCCAATTATTCAATTTTCTAGGTTATTAATACTAAACAATTCTTCTGCTGAGAAATGTAATTTGTTTAGAGAATGTTTTTGATGTCAAGCAACAAGCGACTGCTGAACAAGAAGAAAAACCTTCAGCCATCCAAGGCTGGGAGTCCAAGACATGACAGTTAGCCTCATTCTGCCTGAGTAGGCAGGAGGACCCTCCCTCTCCCATCACAGTGCTAGCCAGTGCAAGTGTTGGTTACCCAGCGTGTCAAAATGGGCAGTTAATGTTCAACAAGCATTGAGCCATTCAATAATGTCACGTTGGTGGCAGTTCGAAAATGTGTTGGTGCTTCATGACTCCGCAACTTAAGAGCTGAAAAAGTAAGCAGATGCTGACCCTTACACTCCTGGAGTTTGTCTTTAACCATTTAGACCCCTGACTCTTCCTGACATTTTTCAGTTTATATCTGTTTTAAAGAAAACATGTTACTTTCACAACTCAGGCACTTTCAAGCTAATATGTAAGTAAAAGTGGCAAACTTAAGATTAAACAAAGACACAGCAGAGCTGAGAGATGAACAGAAGCAGCAGCAGAATTCATCGCTAAATCTATTTATAAATGTAAAGATTTAAATAACTTTAAATACTGCACTCGCAAAGAATTTGTGCAGCTGAAGCTGGTCCCTTTCTTTTGGTTACACCTTAAATGGAATGTGCAATATTGCTGGAAAATTCCAGCTATATGAGGGCAAGGAATGTTTAAATCCATAAGACTTAAGCTTGCTGGGCATTTTTTACTTTCTTATTTTGCAGTTTTACAGTACGTACTTTAATTCAAAGTAGTGAGTACTTTAGTGCTCAAGCTTAGGCTATTTTGCCTAGTTCTGATTCAGAAAATACACTCCAAATAAGCTTCCAAATAGAGATTAGGGAGCAATAAACGTACAACGATTAACAGAGTAACAGAAGCCAAGTGTGTGTATCAATTTCCCAAAATATAACCAAATTACTTTACAGACTCACTTTTACAAATATTTTATCCTTGCAATCTTAACCCAGAGTCCATATCAACATGTCCAGCACCATTCCAGGCCTTCTGCCACATTTGTGATATTGGAGTTGTGACACTATGACTATTACCTTTGTTCTGTATTAAAATACAGGCTTACCCCTAACTTTCGTTTCATCTTTTAAAGTGCAGGTCATCATTGCAGGGAAACCCTGATATGCAGGATGACACAAACCCTGATGACGCAAAACAAACACTAAAAACAGGTTTTTGAAGAAACACATTCACTTTTGTGCGTGTGACATTCTCCAGATGTTTGATGGTACCTTTCGGTGTTGTCTGGGTGTAGCAACACTGTGCACTTCAAAGACTGATAAATTAAATTGCAGTGTAGTATTTTTATGATCTAGGAAAAAAACAGAAGGCTTGTTTTCCAGGCAATGCCAACAGAATATGCCAACTTTTAACATTACAATGGGACTGCTAAAACGGCCTAATATCTTCAGGAATTCAGTACACCTCAGCAAAAACCTTTCTACATCCAGCCCAAAATCAGACGTACACAATTTCCACCCCATGCCCCAAGCCATTAGGCTTCGTAATCTGTCTTCCTATTGAAGTCAAAATTAACTATGCTGTCTTTCACACGCTGTCATTTTAAAGACGTTAATACAGTAGCTCACAGGCTGCTCAAAAACGTCTGTGGGAGGGCTGTTTTTGACTGGCAGATGCTTGCATTTGCTGTGGCAGGTAATGTCAAGATGATGTTATAGTAAAGTACAGCGTAAAAACTCATTTATATCACCATCTCTTTTAATCTGACCTTACTTTTTATGACCTAATCAGGAAGTGATCATGGCTGAATAGACCTGCATTTCGCATAAATGAGTTTAGGCTGTATTAAATTTGGTATATTTTGCAAATACATTATTGAAACATTTTTCCATTGAAATGTATTATTTTGCTGTGCTCAGCCACGGAGCACCACAATGTCATCAGACAAGCAATTCCACCTGGGGCAGAGCAGGTTAAGTTCCCAACAAAGGCACAGCAGCAGGTTAGTTTTACACTGGCAGTCAAAAAGAAATACTGTCCAAGCTTTGGCAATATCATCGTGAGATTGTAAGTTCTATCTCTGGAGATGCCCCCAGTCATCTGTGGCCAGGAGTTCAAGAGAACATAACTGGCCTTGCTCTTTCTGGGTGGGTAGGATGACCTCCCTCTCCCTCCATCACTCCAACGCAGGTCTAGTAAGCGTGGGCATCTGTTAGCTGATGCAACAGCAGTAAGCAATGAGATGTCTAACGACAGGTTTGCAGCAGTTCTAAAAGTTACAGGAGCACTTCATGCGTCTCGATGGAAACATGCTAACCGTCACACTCCCAGCACTGGCAGTATAAATGTTGGTAGTTGTGTGATTAGTCCTAGCTAGTAGGTGAAACTTGCAATGATTAAATTGAGGGTTGGGGGAAGAACTACTTACATGCTCACATGTCATTAACTGACATTTAGCAACTGTTTTTCATGTGTTTGTAATGTGTCTTCAAGGCCAGAGGAGCTATAAAATGCTCATAAGCACTAGACTGTTCAAAAGAATTGATCACTGACATACAAAAAATAGGAAATACAGTAACAGATCCATAGTAGTCTGAGTTTTCTTTTCCACACATTTCCCAATGTAGCCTCAAAAGATCTTGTAATATCTTTCAGTAGCTGCGATTCTCCTCTTCCTCCTGTGCATACAAGCAATCCTCTCCTCAATGCCCTCTTCAGTCCTCTTTCACATTTTTCTTAAAGCTGAAAAAAGAGAAACACTCTAATTCTGCATGCTGCCGTCATCTAAGCATTTGACTGAATTATCAAATGTCTAGGTCTCCCTTTTCAGATTAGAGATTAATTACATCATAATTATAATTCATTTTATAATCAATAATGCTGGGATTCAATAAACAGCAGGTCCTTTAACCTGTTTACTGTTTTTGGAGATGGTTCACTTTCTACATAGAGCGGGGAAGTTTTACAACAGCTTGGAAAAATAAACAAAAACTTTTGGAATATCTGAAAAAACACCATAAGCAGTGAAGGCATTTTGTCCAAGTTCAATTAACAAATCCATCCAAATGTTAGAGTCACTTACCCAGAAACTACCATTAACGTTAACTAGCTTTTCAACGACAGACAACAGAAATAATAAAATATCTTGTTCATTATTGGGTTAAGCTACTTAGTTAAAATGCCAAAACCGTACAGTGTCCATTTAGATTTCAAATATTTCGATTTTAGCTAGGTCGCAGTGCAGGCTTTTATTAGCTAGCTCTTTATCCATTGTAGCCTCACATTCACGTCTCACCAGCTAACACATTAGTTTCTTGTGGACATTTTAAAATGAGCTCCTTGACATTTTTACCAATAAAAATGTTAAACTTCGTAACATATAAAGTACTTAGGGAAGTCTGAACATTCAAAATATGTCACTGCGGTTTGAGGACGTTAGAAAGTGCTTTGATATTGCGGGGGAGTTTCTCTGTCACTTTCATGTTGCCTTACAAACAGAGACTGTGTGGGCATGTGACCCTGCAGCACCACTTTCCACTGGCTGATTCAGTGGTAGATTAAAGGTCGTTCGACAAAATACACTGGTGACCCCTCAAATGGCTCCATACTTCCAACATAGTGGACAATGTTCAGCTTCTTCACTCAAACAGAGCACTGTATATCCAGTAGAGAATCCCAAATGGCTCTTTGTTACATGCTGTTCAGAAACTGTTATTTTAAAAATTCTACCTGGGAATAGGCAGCCATTTGAGACTTGGCCATACTTCTGTTCATGCAACGTCTTTAAAAATGTTGTGAAACAACCATAGACGTAAGTATCCTTGGTCCACATTTTGAGTTCATGGAACTTCTAAAACCAAGTTAGTATAACAATAATCTGTGTTTTACAGTTGATGTATTAACAGCTGACTTTCACTGAACTCATCATTTAAAATGAATGCATGCGTCATTTTCTACAGTCTAAACATAAATCTGACTCTGGAACACTGAAACTTTTACTCCCATTGTCTTCTGGCACATTTCCACCTTCTCATATTGTAGGACGGTTTAATGGGTTGCTGCTTGGAGACAGAATTTGTTATATTCTGACATTAGAAGTTAAAGAATGGACACAGTCTTCACAAAAAGCACTTTCCAAAATGCTGACACTCTACTATTTTACCCTTTATCTATTTTATATTCCTAATATGCAGAAATGTGTATTGAATGTCAAGTTCCTTTCATAGAGAGGTCTTACACTGTTTGATCCTATTTTTAAGGTACTAAAACATTACACACTTAGGGATGTTATAACATTAGAATTTATACAGTTTCTGATGTATGTAATTTCTGATGCTTCCACTTCCGTGTCAGATTCAGGTGGGAGCTGAAAATGGCAGGAAGGCAGATCTCCATCAGGAGGATTGGTGACCACTGTTTTAAATCCTGTATAAGTTGTGAGGTGGGGCCTCCATAGATCAGACAAGTTCTGCACACCCCACAGACGCTTAACTGGATTGAAATCTGAAACCTTAAGACTTTTGTCCTGTTCCTCAGTGTAGGCCATGAAGGGGTGTATTTGGTCTGCAACAATGTTTAGGTAGGTGGTACATGTCAAAGTAACACCCACATGAATGCCAGGACCCAAGATTTCCCAACAGAACATTGCCCAGAGCATCACACTGCCTCCACCAGCTTGCCCTCTTTCCATAGTGCATCCTGGGCCCATCTCTTCCCCAGGTATGGGACACACACACCTGGCCATCCACATTGTGATTCATCAGACCAGGCCACCTTCATCCATTGCTCCCTGATCCAGTTCTAAAGCTCACATATCTATTCTAGGCACTTTCTGCAATGGACAAGGGTCAGTATGGGCACTCTGAATGGTCTGTGGCTACGCAGCTCCATATTCAGTAAACTCACTTGCTGCCTAATATATCCCACCCATTGACAGGTGCCAACAGTAACAAGATAATTAATATAATTACTTCCACCTGTCAGTGGTTTTAATGTTGTGGTTGATAAGTGTACAAGGTCACCTATTTTATCCACTAGTGCACAAAGTTTGGAAACAGCGATGACATTACTTCTGTTATTACTTTAGGTTTAAAAACTCCACAACTGAGAATATACTTATGAAATAAATTATTGTTTGTGAATCGCTGATTTTAAAATGATTTGATGAGGAAAGCCTGGCTCAGCCTGGAGTTGTTAATCCACCAGTTAGCCTAGCTTGTGAAGGTTTGATTAGGTAATGGTTCACCAAACAGTAAGTGTGCTTTGTGGGATGTCTGCTTTGTGGCACAGCCCTCTGAACATTTCAATGTTGACCCGGCTCTGACACACCTTATCCAGCTTCTCAGCTAACTTACGAGCCCTTTCTGAGTTTAATGTGGATGTGTCGGAGGAGGGAAAATGCTAAAATGTACAGGGCATGGGGCTCAACCAGGGTTGGGAACCTGTGCCATAATGCAGTGCAGAAAAGCAGCCAGCAAAGGTTGCTAAACAATGACTGGAAGGTTAAGAAAATGAAGCAAGTCTTGGTCTGATTGGCCCAGACCCCTTTTGTTGGTAGTGTCTAGACATGGCCCTGCCCTGTACATGGTGTATGATGGTAATGGTAGCCTATTGTCGAGTACAGCCTTGGATCCTACTCAGTTTCCAATCTAACAGCCTTGTATGTGAACACTTTTTTGATTTGGAGCTCAGTTACTAACCAGCAATGCTCCCATTTGTTGGATTTGAGCCATCAGGCTGCTGCTTGGTGGCTCTCTTCCCTTCCCACTAGACTACGTGCTTTCTCCTTGGGTGGAATCCTTTAGCTTTGTGGCTGTTTGAAGGACTGTGGGTTCCACATTGTTTCCAAGTTGATTGAACTGGCCAGATCATGGGCACTCACCTCAACTCATGAAGTATTACAATACTGCATGAGGCGACACCGTGTTGTGTTTTCTAACCATAACCTTAACACCTGATTGCTCTGATTAGACTCTCTTCATTATGAACTGAGACTCAAGGAGTGTAAGAATACAGCACTTATTGAATACCAAGTTACAGCAGTTACATCATTGGCTGTTAAAAAGCTTCTGAGCACTCTGGAAAACTTGTTGATCATCAGGAGCAGTCATGCCATTTATGCTGTTGTGAACATATCATTAATTACAAAAACATTGTTAATGATTTAATTGCTGCAAATGCAATCCAGATAAACTGTGGTTGCTGTTCTGCTTCAAATAGCAGAGTACAGACTGTTTTCATCTCCTTTGCTTTGTAACAGCTCATCACAACATTGCCGATAGGTTCACAGAAGGACAAAGTGGATCCTATTACATGCCCACTTTCCACTTTATTAGAAACTCCTACCTGTATTTCCACTCACTGGCCACCAGATTATGTCTGCCAAATGCCGTAAATGTAAATGTAATGTAAATGTATGTCCCATACAGGATCACCTGTACTCCTGGAGATTTTATGTCAGTGTCACTGTTGGGTCGATAGTGGTCTAATACCCAAAAAATAGCCCACCAAGAGCTGCTCTGTGGTCTGAAACTTACCATTGAAGTATTACAATACTGCATGGAAAAGATGCTGGGCCTACATGAGGGATGCTGGGTTTATAATTAAATGCCAATTAAATGTAGTTCATGAATGTAACTCCTTTCTATCAGCTCTTATTACGGCTTCGATCGCTTAGTCTTCCTTGTTCTTTAAGTTTGTTGGCAGGAAAACAACCGTTATGTTGAAACATATAAAAAGTACTTAATAGGTTCAAAACCCACTTCCACACATCAACGCCTGCACAAATATTCACACTCCCCTGAGCATGTCTTCATTAGCATAGCACTGTGGCCTATATATTACACATCAGGTCTGTGGGAGGAGAGCCACTGATCTGCAGTAATACACCCTAAGGACAACACACAGAGTTTCTCCATACCTCTCTCTTTCTCTCTCTTTCACTCTCTCTCATGCTTCCTGAATAAGACCCATGCAACCCAGAATCCACTTTACCATGTTAATCAACCCTACCTACTTCCACACATTCATACACCCATACATTTGCATTTTTAAAGTATCCCCCAGTCTCTATGAATAGTCCTGTTCCTCTTCCTTAGTAGGGAATGAGGGTAGGCACCAGGAGACAGGAGCTCAAGGACGAATGCTTCCTCCATTCCATGCTGTTCATCTCTTTCGCTTTTGCAGTTGCAAATATGCCAGAGAGTAACATTCAAGGTTATTATTGGATACAGTAACATTACCAATAGTAATTACTTTATAGAGTAGTTACTTTATAGAGGTGCTTAGGAATGTTCTTGTACAATCATAGACCTCTGAAGTTGTATCAGTCTGTAGTTGGCATCATCTCCAAGTCTAAGTTGGGTTTCTCTATTTAAAAAAATGAATGACGTTTTTGATCATGTCTGCTATTATGCCCTGTGGTACGCAAAAATGCCATTCACTTTTTCCCCATAGAGAAAAACAGATTAGACTCACGCATTATAATATGGGCAGACTAGCAACTACGAATTCAGTGGTGGATAGTCCTTACTCAGGATATCACATCAACAGTGCTTTCCTTCTCCATTCCTGGGCATGCTACCTCACAATGGAAGCCACAAGTTACCATGATCTCATTTGATTAATTCTCAACTATTCCTTAAACCCCAACTAGTTGTAGGTCTGATGCAGCCGCATTTGTTGACATCTGAACTCAGAGGCTAAAAACAGGTTTTCAGTGGTGGATAGACAGGATATTTGGGCTGACGCATTACAATGGCTTTTGTGCTTGGAAATTCTAGAGATTTTTGCCTGCCTTTTTACTGTTGTCTGGGCGTAGCAACACAAAACTCAAGAAGATCAAAGACTGATTAACTGCAACGATCCAGCCAGTAGTTAGCCACAATTACTATACCCTTTTGATGTTATGGCATATTGTTTCCACCCACAGACACCTCATAAATTACATTGTCACCCTGTCACATGGATTAGTTCTTGTGTATGTGCTGTTTGTGTGCATGGAGAGAACAGTGTAGAAGGTGGCATGGTAACACAGTTAGGTTCTCTCATTGATCCTGCTCTGTGTGTGCAGCAGATGATAGAGCCGGATAAATAATGACTAATCTATACACACATCAGAGCTGCAGGGCAGAGGGCTTTATTTATTGTTCTACACACATACACACACACACACAGACACACACGCAGGCCCACACACACACACATACGCTTACACACAGACACAGACACACACATGCAGGCACACACGCACACACACACACAAATTCCTGTCTTTGTAGAATATTTCCATGTCCATCTGTATGAGTGCTCCAATTAACCCACCCCAACATTGCAGAATTAGTTTATGTTTGATGATCTTGTCGACTAGCAGATTAGTTTACTGACTTGGCTGGCTTTTCATCAGCTATTTCACAATTGCACCATAATGACAACAGTAAACCCCCAGAAGATGGAAGGTTTAAAGGTATGCTTTATTCCCAATGCAATGAATGAACTTCACCTAGATGTGCTATCTGCTTAAAGACAGCAGTGTGGTGGAGCTGTCTTTGCTGTCTTAGCATCCGGTGATCACACACTTCGACTTTTGCCCAGCTATATTACAATAGGGGTATTCAACACCACTCCTGGACGGTGACCAGCACAGGATGGGGATTTCTCTACTTCTGTGAATGGTCTGTGCTCAGAGGAGCTCAGACAGTAGTGACTGACCCATCCCATGGAGTGCAAAAGTGCAGGCGCAATTAATTTAAGGACTCAACCGTGCCAGTTTTAATTACAATTCTAACCAGCAAGGTCTAAAGCCTGTTCAATAATGTCTGCATTGTTCAATACTGTCTCTGCTACAAAAAAACAGCACATATTCTGTTTTGGAGGCTGACATGCAGCTCTGGTGTTAGTTTAGCTGGTCACCCAGCATGGTCATGCTGGATAACCAGTTAAAACAATACCAACCAGCATAAACCAGCTTAGAACAGAATGGACATGAAGTATGTGATGTGAAATATTGTGAAATATTGTTAGGTTGGTGTGCTGTGAAACTTGTTGCTTAACTGTTTGCACTTATACATGTGAAAGTGGCAAGAACATGACTTCATTTCAACAAGGGCATGATAACTACTGGCTTGATCATTTCAGCTTATCAGTCTTTGATCTTCTTGTGCGTTGTGTTGCTTTGCCCAGACAGAGAGCGGCCTCGGGGCTCAGGCCGCTCTCTGCCCCGCCCTCGCTGAGGTGTGCTACCGGGGGGGGGGGGGGGGGGGGGGGGGGGGGGGGGGGGGGGGGGGGGGGGGGGGGGGGGGGGGGGGGGGGGGG